>PVIY010012056.1:0-63273 GCA_004026745.1 Myrmecophaga tridactyla | reverse complement strand
ACTTAATTGAGGCTAATTTTCATATCTAGATTAACACCGTCCTCTGATCTGCATCTTTGGTGTTCTCTCATCTCTAACAAGACAAATCACCAAGTGGCCACATTTTGGTAAGGAATTAGTTTTAAACCTTCACATCAACTAAGAGTTATTTAACTTTTAACAATTGTATGGGTAAGCTGGCATCCCAGGAAAACACACTGTGAATAAAATGATTATAGAACACAAGCCAGTCGATTTTTTTAAAGTTTACCTCAAATAGAGTGGAAAATCTCAAATAATTTTATACCCCACTTAAAAATTATCTTCAGATGTTTTTATTTAGAAATTTTACTAGTCTTACTTTTATATAATTTACAATTTGTATTATTTTCATTCATTCAGCTTTTGCAATATGTCAGATTCTATCCTCATTGGTCATGAATATATTCGTAGATGGGCAGAACCAATTGGTAAGGCTCACAAGTTGCTATGGAATGGTCAGTTTGGATCCCTGCACATCCATACCACGAGCATAAACTGAAAAACCTCCTGGAAAGGCTCCCATTATTCTGTACCAATTGAATTTCCTAATTAATTGATATTGTAGATCTGATTTATGTCTGATCTTAGAATTGACAAGCTCATTCTCAATTTTCCCAGAATATTTTCCCTCTCATTCCCTCAAAATGAAGAATTTCATACACAAAAGATTGGATTTGATGTATTCATCAAATTTATAATAGAAATAAATTTATCTTGTTCTGCAAACACAATACTCTCAATTCTGTTCTACTACTTTATGTTTTTTCAATAGTACTCAATCAAAAATAGTATGTCCTTACCATACATGGCTGTAATGATTTTTTAAATTAAATTCCCTCCAAATTCCACCTATGTTACTACTGACAGGACAGATGTTACCAATAAAAATATATTTTATTCCATAGAATGATGCATTCTCTATGAATTTTTAAATAGATATGTCTTCAAAATATCATGACCAGAGAAATACATTTTCATTCATTTGCACACACTTTCTGATGGAAAATTTTGTTTATTTAATAGTAAAACCCCCACTCCTCAAAAAAAAGCAGCAAAACTGCACATTTTGTGAAGATAGATATTGGTGCAAATGCAATTCTTTGGTCAATTTAGAGTTAAAAAATGAAAGGGTCTCTGGGTGGAGGAGGAAGGGAATGAGTTAACAATGGATTGTGTCATTTTAACCTGCAGTTTCTTTGAAGCTTCTGTGACTAGTCTTTGCAGAGGTGTATTTTACTGATTTTTCTTCTGAAGTAGAAAGAAACTTTCAGAACTTCAGTAGACACGGAGGGATTAAAGAAAAGGGAATATGAACACAGAGTTAAGGGAAAGATAAAATCTCTAATGGCAGCTCTTTCATTATTTAACATCATCTTTGACTGCTTTACATTAGGAGGTCTTTCTGTACATAATGCAAATCAGTAGCGGTGGGAGAATCTTAAGGTTCAAAAACCAAACCTGCAATTATTGTTATTACATGTGGGATGGCTTTCAAATGTACAAAGCTGTATTTTAAGAATGCAGCATAATAATCCAGAGTCATTTAATGAATTATGTGTGAACGAACTATTGATTTATGATCAGTAAGTAGGGCTCAGTATTATGAAATATGTATTGTGCAGAATATTAAGACTATTTGCAATCAGTGATGGAAAGGTATAGATGTATTTTATACATATAAACCATAATGCTCCATAATATAATGACCTGATTTAATTTGTTCAATTGAAAGAAAGTAAGGGATGATAGCAAATAATGCATTAATGGAGGGAAATGAAAAGGAAACACTCATGGCATTGATGAAATAAACAGAAATTTGAAAAATCAGAAGCATAAACAGTCCATTTGCTAATCCCTGTTATGGAAGATAATCTAAGGCACAAAAGAGTAAAACAAAGAAAATGAGCAAATAGCTACCCACATAATCATGCAGCATTAATATCAGTTCACTATCTATCCTTCCCATTCCACTCACCAGCATTGTCCAGGAGAAGAAAAACGTCTTTGGAGATGCAGTGGGATCCTTTCAATGCATTTACCACTTTTATTCTAAAAGAGTAAAATGACCTAGTACATGCAATAAAAGACATCATTTAATATGACAATCTTCTCATGTTGGGAACAAAATGAGATATATTGAAAGGACCATTAGTTAGAAAAGAAGAGTCTCACCTAGGATAGGGTCAGCTTCATTTTCTTTCCATAACATTCATTAACTGTGTGAGACTTTGTCCAGGTAACAAAATTGCTGTGATCTCAGTTGTGTCCATTGTAAAATGTATAGTATCTACCTTATATATTTGGGAAGATTAAATGAAATTATACGTGGAAAGTGCTTAAACATGCTTGGAATGTGTTGAACATTAAGCGGTTACTGTGCATTAGTCTTCTGTTCATCCCTTTGGAGCATAAATGACTCCAGAGTTTAAGCAGTGTTTTATTTATCTTTTTCTTCAATAAAATGTTTTATTTTACTTAAGCACAACATGCAAAACAGGTTTAGTGAATTTTCACTAAATAAGCATTCTCATAACACCACATCCTAAATGAATAAACATATCATCAGCATTCAAATGTCTTCACTGATTTCTTCCCAGTTGTCACCATATTAAATTAAGTTTTATTCTGACTTCTATCACCACATATACTTTACTTTTGTATCTTATATATATGTAGAGAAAAGTATATACATTCTCTTATGTCTTACAGTATTCTCTTGAAAATATGTTTGTGAGAGTCATTGAAGCTACATAGGAAGTAGTGTATTAATTTACATTGCTGCCTAATATTCCAGTTTCTGAATATACAACAAATTACTTATCCTATGATCGAATCATTCTGTATTCTTTCCAGTTTGGAAATTTCATTAATAATGCAGTTATAGCATTATATTCTCTCATTCATTTAAAGAAATTCTCTATTTATTCCTTGTAGGACATATATATATGTGTGGGTATATATATATATACACACAAGATCTAGTTTTGTGATCTCAAGCTTGCCTTTTTCACTTTCTGAAATTTTTATTTTGATAAACACTAAGTTTTCATTTTAATGTAGTCCAAATTTAATGTAAATTTTTCTTATGATACTTTTATTTTCTACATAAGACATATTTCTCCCCACTAGTCAATGAAGATGCACTTCCATTTATCTTTTATAACTTTTATTGTTTTTATTTTTTAAAATTAGATTCACAATTCAACTGCTGTGAAGTAGGAGTCAAAATAAGTTTTATATAGATGCTCAATATGAGCTAACACAATATCTTAAAAAGATTGCTATTTTCCTCACTGTTGTGCAATTTCAGCCTTGTCATATAACAAACATACATATATGTGGTTCTGTTACTAAATTCTGTTTTCTTCCATAGACCTTAATAAAGGTGCCAATGCTTCTTCACCTTAATATTGTTTATAATCAATCTAGATATACTATGTGAGTCCTCCACTTTCATTCTTCTTCAAGATTTTCTTGATTAATTTTGACCATTTGGTTTGTGTTAAAATTTTAGGATTATCATGCTAACTGTTAAAAAACGATTTGCTCTGATTTAGAATGGAAATTTAATGAATCTAGGTAAAGGGTGATTCTATAATCAGGCTTGCCTGAACACTCAAACTTTGCTCCTACTATCCTAGCATAATTATTAGTAGCACTCCATTTTATTTTGAGTGACAGAGAAGATGAACATTATAAAAGATCTAATCTTTAGATTATTTTGACAGGAATTTACATCTTTATAACATGAGTGTTCTAATAGAAAAATGTACTATAGCCTTCAGTTAATTCAGGTATTCTTTAATTTCTTTCTTAATAAAGTTTTGTAGATTTTATGGTGAGCTCTTGTGCAACTTCTGCTAGATTTCTTCACATATATATATATATATATATATATAAAATATATATAATCCTATATGCAGTGTTAAATACCATATAATCTATATTAAGTTTTGAGTAAAAGTGCTAATGCATCATGTCTTGTTCTCTAACTCAGAGAAAATGATTTTGATAATTCACCATCATGTATGATGTTTTCTGTAAATTTCTTAAATGGACCCTGCCACCAACCTACAGGCAATAGAGTAAATCATGAACTCTAATGCATCCTTGGTGGGCTCAGAAAGATTAATCTCATTTTCAACTACTTAAAGGAATATATGCACATAAAATTCAACTATGTGTCCTTGTAAAATTCTTGAGGATCATGGTGAATGACAGTAGACTGTATCCTTAACCAGAACTTGTGCTGTCTGATATTTACTTTTCTGGAACAGAGAACATAGCCTCTGGCTTACTATTTGCATATGTACTATTTCCAATTACACTCAGTAAAAGAAAAAATAGTTTTTAAAAAGTGTGTAGAGTTGCAATCCAATTTACCATTTCTTAATGGACTGTATTGTGGTGTCCTATCTCAAATATTTTTACCTAACCTAAAGGCGCAAATATATTATCTATCTATCTATCTATCTATCTATCTATCTGTCTGTCTGTCTGTCTGTCTGTCTGTCTGTCTATCTATCTATTTTTGATGCACAGTCCGGGAATTGAACTGGGTCTCCTACATGGAAGCCGAGAATTCTACCACTGAACCACCATGCTCCCGTATTTCTCCTATATTTTATTCTAGAAATTTTATACGTTTAGGCTTAATTTAGGTCTTTGATCATTTTGAGTTGTCTTTTAATATGGTGAAGATAAGAGATTGAGGATCACTTTTTTGTATATGAATATATAATTAATCCAAAAACTTTTGTTGAAAAAAGTATCATTTGTCCATTTAGGTACAGTTGCACATTCATGCAAGTCAATTGAATATACTGGTATGGGTCCATTTCTGGGTTCTTAAATATGTTTCATTGATTTATTTGTCTGTTTTAATGCCAATTTTATGCTGTTTTAACTACGAAATGTTTAAGTTAGTTCTTAAAATAAGTTAGTGTGATTCTTCAAAATTTGTTCTTTTTCAACGTTATTTTGGCTATTCTAGGTCCTTTGCATTTTATATACATTTGTTCATATACATTTAGCTTGGGAATCCCTACAAATATGTCTCCTGAGATTTTGATTGGGACTACTTGAATCTACATTTGTGAACGTGTCTCTTTAAAATACATTGTGAATGCCATTTTAAAGAGACTGCTGTATTAACACGGTATGGATTTTCATTTGCTTAGATCTTTAATATCTCTCAAAAATTCTTTGCAGTTTTCAGTTTACAAATCTTGCACAACTATTATCAAATTTATTTCTAATTATCACATATATTTGTATTCTATTGCAAATAATATTTTTATTTTAATATTTAAAAATTTTTAATATTTGTTGCTAAGATTTAGAAATCCAATTGATTTTTTATATTGGTCCTGTATCTCATGAGCTTGCCAAGGTCACTAAATAGTTCTTGTAGCCTTTTAGAAATCACATAAGGATAAAATGAAGTGGATAAAGTAGTTTTAGTTCTTTCTTTCCAATCTGAATGTCTTTTATTTCTCTTCCTTGCCCTATCATATGGACCAGAATTTCCAAAACAATTGTTGATTAAAAGTAGTAAGAGCAAACACCCTTGATTAGGTTCTGATCTTATGGGGAAAGCTTTCAGGCTTTCAAGTATGATGTTTGCTGTGGTTTTTTTATAGATGAGTTTTATCGGGTTAATAAAGACTCTTTCTATTCCCAGTTTGCTGAGAATTCTATTTTTATTTCATTAAAAATGAATGTGGCATTCTGACATATGTTTTTCCTGCATCTATTGAGTAGAATATATTTTTTTATTTAATCTAATATTATTGTGAATTCCATTGATTTGATTTCAGTAAAACATCATTTTGTTCCTTCCACAAACTTTATGTGATCATGATATTTTGCAATGTTTATATATTCTACATTAAATTTGGTGAAATTCTAGTTAATTTTTCCATATGTAATTATTCTGTATGCAGCTATCTAGATTTCCATTCTTGTATTGTCTTTGTTTTTTCCTTCAAATCATGGTGATGGATTTAGGCTAGCTTCATTGAGTAAGCTGGGAAGAAAGCTATGATGTTCAATTGTTGGGAAAAGTTTCTGCCTAGTTGGGATTATTTCTACCTTAAATATTTGGTAGAATCCACTAGTAAAGCCACTGGGCAAAGAGAGTTTTTTGTTTGTTTTTATGGTTTTGTTGTATTTTATTTTGTTATGTCTTACTTTTCTACATTTTTTTTATTAGCCAGGTATGTATTTTCCTTAATAGCTGAGGTACTATTCAGATAGTCTGCTTCTACTTGAGTAAAGAATTCACATTTTGTATATTTCATAGAATTTGACAATTTTATCAGTAATCTAATTTATTGGCATGTTTCTCTTAATTCCCTTATTATTCCTTATAACATCTGTAGAATATGCTGTTTCTGATTTTAGAATATGTGCCTTCTCTATTTTTTTATCCTCTTATCAATTCAGCCAGAGGTTTATCAATACAAGTGATATTTTTAAAGAATTAGTTCTTAGTTTCACTGATTTAATTTATTCCTTTCTTGTTTTATATTTCCTGGATTACTACTATTTTATTTTTCCCCTGTTCCTGTTACTTGTGTTTCTTTACTATTCTTTTTCCAGTTTTTTAAGGGAGAAGCTGAGGTAATACATATGAGATATATCTTCTGTTCTAAAATATATTTTAGTATTTGTATTAGTTAGGGTTCTCTAGAGAAACAGAATCAACAGGGAACACTCGCAAATATAAAATTTAAATTTAAAATTAAATATAAAATTAAAAATTAAAAATTTAAATTTAAAACTCTGTAAAGGTGTCAAAAACATTTTCCCTCAGAGCCTGGCTTCATACAAGTGAAGCAATAGGAGAATCAAATGATGATATTTTGACTATCTCTTTTGCCAACTCACTCCATGGATTGGGAGTGTCATTCCGATTATGGGAATCAGAGTCCTTAGTGCCTCTGAGTCTAGTCAGAGTAGAAAACCATTCATAAAAACCCATTTTTAAGATTCTGTTTCTTAAGAACCACTTCTGGTACCAAGATGTATTAGTTAGGGTTCTCTAAAGAAACAGAATCAACAAGGAACACTCGCAAATATAAAATTTATAAAAGTGTCTCACGTGACTGCAGGAACACAGAGTCCAGAATCCGCAGGGCAGGCTGTGAAGCCCACAATTCTGACGGAGGGTCTAGACGAACTCCACAGGAGAGGCTGGCCAGCCGAAGCAGGAAGAAAGCCTGTCTCTACTGAATCCTCCTTAAAAAGCTTCCAGTGATTAGATTGAGCATCACTCATTGCAGAAGACACTCCCCTTGGCTGATTACAAATGGAATCAATTGTGGATGCAGCTGACATGATCATGATCTAATTCTATGAAATGTCCTCATCACAACAGACAAGACAGCACTTGCCCAACCAGACAAACAGGTACCACCACTTGGCCAAGTTGACACATGAAGCTGACCATGACAGTATTATAAAATTCCCTCTAAGTAGTAAGTGTTAGCTGCATCCCATACATTTTCACATGTTGTATTTTCATTTTTATTCAGTTCAAAATATTTTCAAATTTTCCTTTGATTTCTTTTTTGACTCATGAGATATTCCCAGTGTTATTTAGTCTCCAAATACTTTTAAATTTCCAGATGTCATTGTGTCATGCTTTCATTTACTTCTATCTAGTGAGAGCAAAGACACTGTATGATTTGATTTTAGATTTATTGAAGCTTTTATATGACCAAGATTATGATCTATCTTAGTAATTCTGCCAAATGTACATGAAAAGAATGTGTTTTTATGAATGTCAATAGGCCTAGTTAGTTGACAACATTAAGTTCTAAATTCTTGCTTATTTTTGCTATTCTTTTTCTAGTGATAATTGAGAGAGACACTGAAATCTTTGATAAATATTAAGTAATTTTCTATTTTTTTCCTTTCAGGACTACCATATTTGATTCATGCATTTTGAAGCTCTGTTATTTGCTGCATAAACATTTAAAATCATTATGTGCTTTGGATGAGTTGACCCTTCATTCTTATGAAATAACCCTATCTATCTGTGATTATGTTCTTTGCTCAGAAATTTACTTTGCCAACCCTGCTTTCTTTTAATTACTGTTTGCATGGACTTCTATTAGGTGGCATATATTGGGGTCTTGCTTTTTTGTCCAATCTGAAATATCTCTGGTTTTTAATTGGGAGTTCATGGATGTATTTGTATATATGTCTACCATCTTAATACTTGTTTTCTATCCATACCATGTTTTTCTTCCTCCCTTTTTACTCTTTTTCAGCTTGCTTTGAGTGTCTTTTCCATTTTATATGTTTTGTTTTCTCATTAGCTATAATTATTTTGTTTTCTTTGTATTTGTATTTGGACATTTATTATTATTATCTTTATCACAGTTAATCTTCACATATGAGCCTCCTCATTAATTGTCATAGTTCACATTTCTTTGCATGTCTGGTAAAACTTTTTATGGAATGCTGTTTCTGCTCACAAGTTACTGCTTCAGATTCTGCACTCAGATGAGTTCCAGGCTAGATAATAACAGGAAATATAAGAGATCAAGGAACATGTTGAAAGAAATTGTGAAACTAAAATAAGAAAAACGGAGACTTTGGGAAATTCAACAGGACAAAGTTGCTTCAATATCAAAGAAGGAGTATCTAAAATAGTCTTTAGGACATATCAACAAAATGCAATATGTAAACTTTACCTAAGTTTATCATTGGAGATTTCAATACTCTTTTCTCAGTAATTTATACAACAAGTAAATAAGAGATCAGTAAATGTATAGTGTCTTGAATAACTCTATCAAACAACTTAACCTAATTAATAAAGCATCACACGCATGAAAACAGAATGCATCTTCCTAAAAGTGCACCTGAAATATTCTACTGGAGAGAGAGGAGTCTACCATAAAAGGTCTCAACAAAGTTAAAATGATTGAAATCATAGCTAATATGCACTTAAAAAATCCTAAGAAATCAAGAAGTTGATAAAAAAAGGTATCTGGAAAATTGTAGGTTTTTGAAAATTTAAAACTATACTTCTAAATAACATGAGTTCAAAAAAGAAATCACAAGAACAATTACAAAATATTTTGTACTAAATTATAAGGAAGACTCAACCTGTCTACATTTGAAGATTATAGCTATAGCAGTGCTTAAAAAAAGACTTATAACATATACACTTACATTGAAATTGAAGAAAGGCTTAAAATTAAAGAATTTTGCTTCCCCTAAAATATGATAGAAAAAGGAGAAAACATTAAATCCAAAGTAAATAGGAGGAAGAAAGTAAGAAAAATAAGAGTGGAAAGCAATGAAATAGAAAATGGATATGCAGTGTGTAAAACAAATAAAATTGAAAGGCGGTTACAAGCTATGATCACTAAAATTGATAAATTCCTAGCTACACTGTTCAGTGGAAAAATTACTATTAGAAATAAAAAGAACTGTGACATCAGTATGGATACTACAGAAATTAAAAGGTAATAAGGGGAATATTATGAAAAAGTCTGTTTAACAAAACCAAAGGCAAAAGAACAAATTCCTTGAAAATCACAATTGACAAAACTGGCACAAGAAAAGGACTTTCACAAAGAAAACAACAGTCAAGATATCTCCATTGGTGAGTTCTGCCAAACATTAAATGAAGGAATAATAACCATCCTATACAAAATCATACAGAAAAAGAGAAAGAGGAAAGGGTATGTAATTCATTATAAGAGGCCGGCACCATAATACTATAAATTAGAACACTCTGAAAAAGGTTTTAAGCAAACAAGAAACAAATACAAATATACCATATGAACACAGATACAAACGAACTAAAATATCAGCAAATCTAAAAGAGCAATATATTAATTTTTCCTGATCCAGTGATGTTCATCATTGGATGGAACACTAGAGTGGTTCAGCATTCAGAAATGAGCAAATGTAATCACCAAATTAACAAATTAAAAAAGAAAACCATATGATCCCTTTTCATGATGAAAATGAAAACATACATCAGAATTTAACTCACACACTTTTAAATTACTAAAAATAGTAGATAGCTTTCTCAATATCATAATGGTTATTTATAAAAGAGACAAAGCTGACATCATGTTGAATGATTAAATGTTTTCTCTACAATTTTGGGAGAAAATGAGCATGTCTGTTCTTATGACTTCTATTCAGCATGGACTGGAGGTCTGAGCCAGTAAAATAAGTCAAGAAATAGGATTATTCATGTGCTAAAACAAAAGCTAGTCTTAGCCATTACCTCATACTGCTTACAAAAACTAACTTGAAATTGAAATTGTAAAACATAACACTCTAAAATTTCTAGAAGAAAACAAAGGGGAACATCTTAATAAATTTGGATAGATAACAATCTCTTATCAGAATAAACAAAGCATGATGTATACTAGAATGACATGAATTAGAATCATGAAAATTGTACAGTTGTGATCTTTAAAAGACGTTCTTAAGAATATAAAAAGGTTGCAGATTGGGAGGAAAAGTTGGAAAACATTTATTTGATAAAGTACTTATATTAAAAAAATCTTATAAATAAATCCTATGACAATCCTTCCCATAAAATTGGTGACGTTATATTTGTAACTATACTTCACTAAAGAAATTCAAATAAGGACATGAAAATATACTCAACACCATTTGTCATTAAGAAAATGCAAACAAAAAACACAATGGCATAACAGTCCACGCTGAGTGGAATGTGTAGCACAAAAATACAAACAGACAAGCTATGGAACACCTGTAAATCTCATACATTTCTTGAAGAAATGCAACATGGCACAGCTATGTTAGCACTTTGTAGTGTTTTATGAAGTTCACTATACAACACATCAATCCCTCTCTAGGGTATTAGAAAAAAATAAGAACCTATGTCCACATGAAGACCTGTAGTACCATTATATAACGTAGGAAAAAAGTGATTTCCATCAAGTGAATGGGTAAAGAAATTATTGTGCATCAATTCAATGAAATACTGCTCAGCAATAAAGAAGAACTAACAACCTGGATATATTTCACAAGTATTATGCATTGTAAAAGAAGTAAAATGTAACTGTGTTTCTTCTTATGAGATCTTTTAGAATAAGCAAGATCATAGAGATAAGAAACAGATTAGTTGTTTCCAGGATCTGGGGTAGGGGCAGGGAACTGACTAAATTAAAAATTCTTAAATAATACAAGATACCACTGCAAGCAATTAGAATAGCGGAAACAAAAAAGAATGGCAATGAAGACAGAATGTAAGCAAAGATACAGAGCAACTGAAACTTATACTTTTCTGCTGGATATGTAAAGTGGCTTATCCACCAAAGAAACCCGTTCAGTTCAGCAGTTACTTATAAAGAATCCATCTGTTCCATTACTAGGTATTTATGTAATACTAATTAAAAGATAGATCTATAAAAATACTTTTTCATAATAGCCCCAATTTGGAAACAACCCAAATGTTCATCAACAGGTAAATAGATGAACAAAGTCAGTATAATCATATAATTAAATACTAGTCAGTAATAAAAACAAAATAAACTACAAATACATGCAACCAGAAAAATGACTTCCAATATATATTTTCCTGAGCAAATGGAGCAGAATATAATTACATCAATTGTATAATTCTGTTTATATGAAGGGCTAGCATAAGAAAAAATTAATCTATATTGATAAAAAACTGATCAGTAGATACTTAAATCCAGGGATAAGTGTATTGACTTTAAATGTTCATGAGGGAAATTTGAGGGGAAATGGATAGTTTATATCTTGATTAGGTTGGCTTACATGGAGGAATGTATTTTTCAAACTTATCATATTCTCTGCTTAAAATGGCTTCATTTTGTTGGATATGATTTCTACATCAATAAATTGTCTTCAAAGAATAAAATCCTGAGAATGAAGAGATACACCAGTCAACTGCAACCTATTAAATTGTCAACACTCACTTAAATAATCAAACTAACTTCAAACTAAATGACATTAGAGAACCAACTTGATTTTTTGGCAAGATAATGAAATTATACTCATGTTTTTAATATATACTATTTATCCTTTTCACCAAACATTTATAAATAATAAAACATTTATGGATAAAATAATATAATATTTGAAATTTGTTTAAAATAAATTGGGATGAGAGGAATGGGTGAGCACATAGATGAAAAATGTATTGTGGTCAAAGTTGATCATAGCTGAAGCTTGCAGTTTTTATGTGGGGTTATTTATATCAACTTTAATAGTTTATTAAATGTTTTTAAATTTCACAGTAAAGTAATTTAGAAGCATGAGCTATTGACGTCATGGAGTTCGTGGGTATGTATTTCCAGACATTTTAATGTTGCTATAGAATGAAAACACTCCTTTGTTTGATTAGAAACATAGTCATAATTATTATTTTTCAATACTCTTATGCTCTGCTGATAAAGGAAAGGGGAAAATTAAATTAAATTAATTGATATTTATTGATGGTCATGTCAGAACAAAATACTCTTCTAATTACAAAACTATTTAATCCTTTCACAGACACTTCAAATTAAAAGCCTTCACCATTTTTAGATTTTTGAAAACTAGAGGATCAGAGATATCACCAAATAGCAACTAGCTGAGATATGATTCTAAAGTAAAATGAAATTAATACCATAACATCATAATTCTCCAGCCTTGGTTACAAAAAAGGATAAATTTTAATGGTCTTATGATATATGAAAACATGGAATTAATAGGTACGTAATTCACAATATTTCTTGAACTCAATAAATTTTATTAAAATGTCTTGGAAAGTTCTTTTAAAAAAGGAAATAAATAGATCATTTTATCTAGGAAAATTTCATGGATGAGAGTTGAGTTATTCTGACAAGGTGACAGTGAGGCTTCAGTATATCGCTATATACCGACTCTGTACGCTCTCTTTCCTCATATCCTCTGTTTTTTTCCCTGGAAGAATAAAATCAATTATACCAGGAGGAATCTGCATTTTTTTTCCTGCTTTTGTCTGTGATATATTGTTTTATTTAGCCCTTTCTAATTTCTTATCTGTGATTTCCAAAAAATCCTATTTCACCTATGTTGAAAGATGTTTTTGCTCCTCCCTTGCCCTCACCAAAGCAAAGCAACTGTTTTGGAATCAGATATGCTATGAAGATGTGATTAATATAACTTTTACTCTTTACTACAAAATCGCATTGGCAGCATTTAAAATCTTCATGGTTTGTCTTGCTGAGCTGATGCTCCTGTACCTGTTATTGATTAATTCTTAAGATTGGTTTTCCTCTTGTGTAAATCTTTTCTCAATCATTAAGAATAACTTAATTGATTGTTTGTAATGGATTTAGTTCTGCTCTTCAAATTTACCAAGTCTCTGAAGCCCACCCATTAAAATGAAAATTGGTTTTCTCTTCTTTAGATGGTGATTTTTTTTTTTTTTTTTGGCATGGGCAGACTCTGGGAATTGAACCTGGGTCTCCAGCCTGACAGGCAAGAATTCTGCCACTGATCCACTGCACCTCCTAGACTGTGATAAATTTTTATTGTTTTGCTTTAGGAGTTTGAGGAGGGAAAAAGAAAAGGTGATAAGTATTTAAACTTCTGAGCTATGAATTCAAGACCCACATGAAATTCTGCTCATTTTCTCTCATTCACTTAACAGATAAATATTTAGCAACTGCTTTTCATCATATACTGTTCTGAAAACTAGTGACATGAAGTCCTTACACTTGTGGAAACAACATACAAATTGCTGTATTTAGGTGTGCTCTATAATTATTTGCAGAATTTATCTTTTATCCAGCAAATATTTTTAAAGCCTTATATTCAATATACTGTCCAAGTACTAATGAAAAAAAGAGAAATGATATGTGGTTCATACTCAGTTGGAGAAGATAGTTCAAAGGGACATGGAAAGTTTGATGTAACCTTGGTGCTGTTATTATAGCATATACTATAATGAAGTACTTCCAAAATGCTACATGGAAGCTAATGAGGGATCAATTTATGTGTGTGTGTTTGGGGGTGGGAGTGGGGTGAGTGGTGTGGGTTAATGGGAATTTGAGTTGAGAGAGTTGGGGAGATCAGGGAACTTTAATTATTCTAGCAAAAGTAAAATCTTTCCTTGCTCCCAGAATGTTATTTTATCTTCAGCAACTGAACTTGCTAAACTGCTAAGTTTGTCTTTAGCAACTGAACTGTTAAGTTAGTTCTGAACTTTCTAACTGCTCTTTCACCTTCCACCTGAAAACAAGTCTGCAGTTCCATATACTCTCTTCTCTGTCCAAAGATAGCACCTCAAATGTGGTATATGCATATGATGGAATTTTATGTGGTAGCAAGATGAAATAATGTCCTGAAGCATACGACAGCATGGATGAAACTTGAGGACACAATACTGAGTGAAACAAGCCAGACACAAAAGGACAAGTACTGTGTGATTTCACTATTATAACCTTGGTAAAGGTAAACTCAGAGGCTTATACTCTAGAATATAGGGCAACTAGAGATACACAGAAGCTAGAGATGGGTGAATAGACAGCTAATGAAGTTGAACTTAAATGTAAGGGAATGAATAGGAGTGAAGGCAATTCATTAGTGGGTTTATAAGTAATATTGCCATACTGAAGGTGACTTGATTGAAAGGGGTTGTACAGAGCCATGTACCCCACAAATTGACACGATAAATATAAATAAACTCTTGTATGAACTACTTCAAAGGTATGAATCTTTACAAAGAGTCAATGATAGGGGGGTATAAGGGGTACCTACTATTGCATGCTATGCCTATATTTAATAGGAAGACATCACCAGTACCACAGCAGTAGCAGGGGTAAATAATTGGGGGGAAGGACAAAAGTTAAAGGAAAGTTTGGATTTTCTATTAGTGAGAGTGTGTTTATTGGTTATTTTTCTCCTTGGAGCAATGGAAATTGTCTGAAAATGAGAGTGTTGATGATTGCACAGCTAAGTGAGAACAATGTGAGACATGGATTGCTGACTTTGCACATTATACATTATGCCCAATGGATGGAGGTCGCTGAAGGATACACTGACTGTGCTGGTTTGATATGATGTATATACCCTAGAAAAGCCATGTTTTAATCCTAATCCCATTTTATAAAGGCAGCCATTTCTTCTAATCCCTATTCAGTATTGTACGTTTGAAACTGTAATTAGATAAACTCCCTGGAGATGTGATTTAATCAAGAGTGGTTGTTAAGCTGGATTAGGTAGAGGCATGTCTCCACCCATTTGGGTGGGTCTTGATTAGTTTCTAAAGTCCTGTAAAAGAGGAAACATTTTGGAGAATGAGAGATTCAGAGAGAGCAGAGCAGAACGACATAGCCACCAGAAACAGAAGTCTACCAGCCAGCTATCTTTGAAGATGAAGAAGGAAAATGCCTCCCGGGGTGCTTCATGAAACGGGAAGCCAGCAGAAGAAACTAGCAGGTGATGCTGTGTTCACCATGTGCCCTTCCAGATGAGAGAGGAACCCTGACAGTGTTCACCATGTGCCTTTCCAGATGAGAGAGGAACTCTGACTGTGTCGTCATGTGCCTTTGCACTTGAGAGAGAAACCATAAACTTCATCGACCTTTCTTGAACCAAGGTATCTTTTCCTGGATGCCTTAGATTCAACATTCTATAGACTTGTTTTAATTGGGACATTTTCTCAACCTTGGAACTGTAAACTAGCATCTGATTAAATCCCCCTATTTAAAAGAAATTCCGTCTCTGGTATGTTGCATTTCGGCAGCTAGCAAACTAGAACATTGACTGAGAAGTGGAATGGTGTATACATATGATGGAATACTGTACTGCTACTCAGAAAAGAAAGAAGTTGTGAAGCATGCAATGAGGTGAGTGGAACTTTGGGACATTTTGTGGTGCAAAATAAATCAGAAACAAAATAACAAATATTGTATGGTCTCTCTTAAAAATACCTGTAAAAAAAGTTGGGCCTGGTTTGTATGCTCTTAAAGCAGCCACATTTAGTCCACAGAGGTAATGTTATTTCTAGATTTTGAGAGGTTGTGCTATATAGGTATAGCCTGATATCTCCTTGGAAGTTTGGGTTTCCATGTGACACCTAAGACTCAGAATAGAAGTTCTACAAGTGTGAAAGTCAGCATTGCCACGTACAGCAACTGTTAAAGAAATTGAAAAAGAGATCAAACTTCAATTAGAGGTAAGAATGAAGCTGATCAGGTTAGGACTAAGATAAATTAGAATACAGGAATAAGGAGGACATTATATTTTAGAACTTCACCAACTCTATGAGACAAAGGAAGAGTGATTTATTTTATCCAAAATCTAAATTTTCTGTAGCACATACTCTAACTCAACCTGTCTGGAAGGATCATTAAAACAACCCAAACACATGCAGCCCAGAATGGGGGTGAGGGCTTGTAATTCTGTATAGCTTAATGTAATGCCCGGATACATTCGAGAGTATATTGAGTATATTTAACAGATAATTAAAAATTATTGGCAAAGTCCCTCGAGGGATGGGAGAAAAAATATGTAACTATTAAACTTTACCTCCAGGGAAAGCCAATACTATCTCAAACATTAAGGCCTCCCAAGTGAATAGGCCAAGCCCTTAAGGCTTGCTCTTCTGAAGCTTATTTATGTAGCAGAGAAGGTAAGCCTACCTATAGTTATGCCTAAGAGTTATTTCCAGAGGACCTCTTTTGTTACTCAGATGTGGCCCTTCTCTCTCTCTCTCTAAGGCCAGCTCTACAAGTAAAATCAATAACCTCCCTCCTACATGGGACATGACATCCAGGGGTGAAAGTGTCCTTGCAACATGGAATATGACTGCCTGGATGAGCCTTATGCTGGCACTAGGGGATTAATAATGTCTTCCTGACCAAAAGCGGAAAAGTATTGGAATAAATAAGGTGTTAATGGCTGAGAGAGTCAAATGGAGTTAAGAGGATAGGCTGGAGGCTACTTTTACATGAGCTTTAGCTAGATATTACTATTTACCATGGTTTTCCAAACCCCAACCAAAACGATTCCTGCCAACCCTAAAGAACACCTGTCACAGTCAGGTTCATGTGTCAACTTGGCCAAGTGGTGGTACCTGTTTGTCTGGTTGGGCAAGTGCTGGCCTGTCTGTTTTGATGAGGACATTTCATAGAATTAAATCATGGTCATGTCAGCTACATCCACAGCTGATTCCATTTGTAATCAGCCAAAGGGGAGTGTCTTCTGCAATAAGTAATGCTTAAGCTGATCACTGGAAGCCTTTAAAGGAGGATTCAGAAGAGACAGGCTCTTCCTGTTTCGGCTGGTGAGCCTCTCCTGGGGAGTTCGTCCAGATCCTCCATCAGCATCGTCGGCTTCACAGCCTGCCCTGCAGATATTGGACTCTGCATTCCCGTGGTCACGTGAGACACATATAAATTTTATATTTGTGAGGGTTCCTTGTTGATTCTGTTTCTCCAGAGAATCCTAACTAATATAACACCTAAGGATAAATCTGAGATTCTACAAATGTTCCATGCATTATGATTACTTTCCGGATCCCTACAACCACCAAATGAGTTTTTAGACCAGAGAAGTCCTTAAACCCAGCGGTGCCAGCCTCTCCAAAACATCAGTTAGTTCCATCTGCTTTGAAATTCCATGCTTTTTTTTCGCATGGGCAGGCACCGGGAATTGAACCCAGGTCTCCAGTATGGCAGATGAGAATTCTGCCACTGAGCTATCGTCATACCGCCTTCAATGCTTTTTCATATATATATGTTGTATTTCATAGTAAATATGTTTAAAAAAACAAAAATGGCACCTCCACTGTCCTCTAGATTCCTGGTGCTCTTGCTCTTCTTACCTTCCCTGAGTCTTTGTTAGTCATAACAAGTATCTTCAGTATTTCAATCTCTTTTTACCTCTGGCTCGTTCCCTTTTCTTTATGTATGTTTGAAATTTACATCTACAAAAATGTAATAATATACTCCCATCTTTCATTCCCTCTCTGGCTATTGTGCTGTTGTTTTTTTTTTTTCCTTGTCTAAATTCATTGCTTCCATTTATAACCATTCATTGATAATTAAATTAGTTTTTGTTTTTGCTTTGGATGGGGGATGCATGGTCCAGGAATTGAACCTGGGTCTCCTATATGGAATGCAAGCATTCTACCACTGAACCACCCATGCATCCAATAATTAAATTAGTTTTTAAAAAGCCATATTGAGTGCATACAATGCACAAGGCATTGTTCTAAATAGATGGACAAAGACATAAAAGACAAGCAGTTTCCCCTAGTGAGACAGATAGAAAAGAAGATTAATACTTTAAGAACGCTTTTTAAGTGGTATTAAGTTTTATCGATGGGACATTTAAACCAGAATAAATCCTTTAGATTGTGTAACCAGAGATAACAACATTGGAGTTGAGTCTTGAAGGATGGAAGGAGTGAATAGGAAGGGAGAATGTTTAGACCAAATGAAAGTGTGCAAGAAACTAAAGCATTGAGGAACATGGTATTTTCAGCAATTAAGAAAAACGGTGTGATTTAAGCAACAAAAATACTTAATCATTGTACTGGATAATAACCTATGGAATAAACTAATATCCATAAATTCATCCTGATATAAATAAATGATTGAATTAATAAATATATGGGAGAGGGAGAACTTAGAAAAATTCCAAGTACTAAATGTAAAATGAATGAGAGAAAGAGAAAATCATCGTAAGAACACTACAGTAACAATTGCCTCAGGCAAGGTGCACTGATGCATGCTAAAATTAGGGAACAAAACTTCAAAGAGAAACAGGATATTTGCATAACCTTTGAGGCTTTTCTCCTTATAATTTACTGTGGTGTGCAACATATGTCCACAGATTCTTTCATACTCTCTCTCCAGGAGGTAGAGCTTAATTCTCCTCCCCTGGACTATGGGCTGAAAATGACTCACTTCTAAAAATGGAGTAGCATGGAAAGGGACAAACTGTAACTTTAAAATGGAGAAACTTCCTGATTCTTGCACTCTCCCCCCCTGCCAAAAAATGGAGAAACTTAGAAGATACCACTATAACCAAATTATCAAAGTTGACATCACCAATAATAAATCATGTTGATATCATATATTCCTTTTTTTGATGTGATGAGAAGAGCATATAGCCTCTCTGATATTCTTTCCCCAAACTGATAACCCCAGACTAATTATGAGAAAACATCAGATAAACCCAAATTGAGAAACATTCTTCAAAATGCCTGACCAGCATTTTTCAGAAGTGTCACATCTATGAAAAAAAGGAGATTCAGACACTATCACAGCACACAGGAAACTAAGGAGCCATGATAACTCAATGCAGCATCATATCCTGTATTGGATCTTAGAACCAAAAAAGGACATAAATGGAAAATCAAGCAAGTCTAGGATAGTTGATAGCTATGTACCAATGTTAATTTCTTGGTTTTATAAAATATATCAAGTTTATATAAGATGTTACTCTTAGGAGAAGCTGGGTGAACTATGAACAGAACCTTTTAATACAAAGATAAAGTATCTTTGCTACTTTTCTGAAAGTACACAAACTTTTCAAAGTAAAAAAATACATAAAGAGAGAAAGCATAAAAAATGACTATGTGGAGCATAATGAGAAATATTTTAAATAGGAATAAAAAAGTAGTAATTCTTCAGCAGGTAGTGGTAGTGGAGTAAGGAAAATAGTGTTTCCTTTGCAGCTCCATTGGAGAACAGAGAATGTGAGCTTAACTAAGGAAGAGAGCGCTTCTTGGTATCCCAAGGAATCGATGGGGGTTTCATGTAGTGACAAATGGGGAGGAGCTTATGGAAAAGGAAAAATGACTGATGGAGATGTAATTTTATTAGAAATTCAAATACCAAGAATAATGCCTTTGTTCATGTTATTGTCCCATGTGCCAAATAAATCTTGTTAAAATTCTAAACAAAACCAAGTATTAAATTCCCTGGATTTAAATGTCTGAAAATTCACTGGAGAATTAAAAATCAGATGGTTCCATACCATAAAGGATTGTCTTTAATCACAAACTACTATACATGTCCTACTGGATATTCGTGGAAACTGAATTTATTTTTTATATTTTTATGACCCAAGAATCTATTCCATCTTACATATTAACCCAATTTTTGCATGATTTTAATGGAGAGCTTTTGTTCCCCATAACCCTCCAACTGAGCCAGTCTATATCTGATAGAATTACAAGAATTCACTTCCCCTCAGTTACAGGCATACCTAAGGCCAGTGTTTTGCTGGTTCCTAAGAACCACATTTGGTGATATTGAGGTGTTAGCTTGAAACAGGCCATGGTGGGGTATTTAGACCATGAAATTGTCAAATATTGTAGATGAGACCTTTTCTCTTTTTTGGAGCGCCGGTTTCTAAACAGTTAGCAGAATAAAACTGCTTAAGACTAACACTAAAATCTCACCAAATGACTTTCTTGGGCATTTTTCTCTAACCCCTTTAAGCTGTGACAACTTTTTTGACAAGGAAAAGCAAACCTCAAGCAAAGAATGACTAGAAAAGCAAACCCCAATTAAATAAGTCAAAGTAAAGGGCAACAGAGAATTATGAATTCTTCTAAGAATTGATCCTCCCCGCAGTAGCATGGTGGATAGTCTCCTTGGGTTTATGCACCTGCATCGGCCTTTTCCATCCTGTGGGTGAAGGCACTGGACAGGCAAGCAGAGGAGAGCTATGGGCTCTAGATAGAAGCCAAATATGCTTGTATGTAACATCTGAGGTCCTAGGAATGATTCACCCACATAATGTTACTGTGTTTTAAAAAGATTGTACCTATACATTATATAGGTTTCCTCAGAGTTGAAAATGTTCAGGGTACCCATAAAACAGAGGAGATACAATAATGTATATAGATACATTTTTACTTGTCAAACCTACCATCATTTCTTGATTGAAAATACCCTTGGTCCAATCCTTACTTTTTCCAAAGAGCCATATATCTCCAGGAACACTGGTTCTCACTGCCATAGCAGTTCTTTTAAATAGTTTTTGAGTTTTAATAATGCCACATTATTTAAACTAGATATTTTGTTCCTTCTTTTAAATTAGTAATAAAATATATCTTAAATGCATTGAAGTGTTACTAGAGCTTTATTTTGAGAGGTTTTCATGCTATATCTGAATATGTCATTCATGAACAATGATTTCTCTAGCTGCTCTAGTGGCTTTCTGTCTTAGGAATGCAGTGAGTTTCCTGGTAAATCAATTTGTTTTAGTTGTGCAGTACAGATTTGCAGCAGCATAATTCAGACTGACTTGTCCGAATAATACTTCTTCTGACAACACTTTTAAAGTGGCAAGATATCTGAGGAAAGTACAGAATTGTCTTGAGATATCACATCCCCAGCAGAATTCAAAATACTGCTGCAAAACTGACAAAATAAAACCTAACCTGTAATGTGATAAAGTAAAGCAGCTGATAGATTGCATTCTGCACCAAAAACTGCCAAGTCAGTGCCCAATAGAGAAACCACAGAACTGTAGTAGCAGTAAAAGAAAAACCCTAATTCTATAGGGGAAAAATATCAAATGAATATGGGTAAGCAGTATTTTACAACTTGATGAGACATGTAATTGTTCTCTTTTTAAAATTACAAAGATGCCACAAAATCTAGTAGAAAGTGGATGTTTACCAGTTGAAATGGTGGAAGTGCTTTTTAAACTGTTGGCCATTTATTTAATATGTTGTACAGTGCTATTTTAAACCTAAAGGAAAGTGATTTGGATATGTCAATATTTAAATGTTATATTTACTGTTAGTTGAAGCTCACAGAAAATTTACAGTATGATTTAAAAGCCACATGCTTCCTTTTGTAAGTAAAACTCTTTTCATAATTAGAAATACTTATTTATAAGGTGTCAGTGTATCACAGTGTCTTCCAAAACACAGTTGAGATTTTTTTCCATATGTTTGATTGTCAGTGATTGAATTTTTGGATGATTCAGGGAAAAATACATGTTCACATGAGATACCACATGATATATATAAACATTTTGTTATTTTATCCTTCGGATAACTTTATTTTTACTGCAATCCATCACTCCACTTTACACATAAAGGTTTAGTTTGAATTTCACTAAATAATGCTATTTATTTATTTATTATTGACAACCATTTTATTGCTGTGCAACTCAAAGTGCCTTAGTTGCTGACGTAGACCTGCTTTAAGATGTGTGTGTTATAGTTGCTAAAAAATAATGCAAAATACATAACAGATCTTTAATATTGTTGATTGAGCATTGATTGGATTGTTAAATTGGACCATAGAGAAAAACTAAAGTGAATTGTGAATCTCTCAAGTTCCAACTTCTCTTGGAGAAGAGGTGGCCTATTCTTGTCCTCATTTCTTTCAAGATCTGAAAGTGAGTATTGACCACTGACCTTAAAGTCCACCTTACTCAGAGATAATCAGAAAGATGGAAACTCTGGTTTCATGAATGTGATTAAGAATTATTTTCTTGCTTCCATCTAAACTAAAGGCTTTATGCTATCTTCCCCTGTTGCTGGCAAATCAGACCATCTCAGATATCAGGCTTCCAATACATAGCTGCATGGTATTTTTAAGATACGAAGTTCTCTTCTACAATAAGTACCTAGTTATTACATCAAAGAGATGATTTTTTGTCGTTTTGTTGTGCTTAACTGTGTGGTATAAATATTACAAAGGTTGATTCCAACACATTTTCCATGAGCTTATGACTGAATCCCAGGTCTGAGATGGATAGAAGTATAAAGGTGGTGAAGAGAAACAAGCTATAGTATTTAAAAGAAAGCAAACACTAAAATAGTTGTTTCCCAACAAGAGCTCCCTGATTTATTGTGCACATTATGGAACAGTACTTTAGGATCAATAACAATAGTTGTCACTTACCAAGATTACTCTGGACTAAACCCTTGACATTTTGAGTTGTATAGTCCCAATACGACTTAACTATAAAATGGTGATACAGAAAAATTAAGTAAATGCATTAGATCACATATCCAGTGAATCATAGAGCTCACTACAGAATTGCCTTTGACCAGAGTTGGAGGAAATGGCAGTCAATTCACTTCAGTTTGCTTTGGAGCATGGCAACTCTGGGCATTGAAAAGGGGCTGTCATAGCCATGGCGACCTCTGCAGCACCAGTACAATTAGGTGGTGGCATTAGCTTTCTTGAGAGTTGCCCTTGCGGCATCATGGTACAGGAAACAGTGGAAGTTTATTAAAGCCATGCAACTTATGCCAGAGGCTGTGCCCTTAAAGATGCATCAGTACCTACTGTGTCTGTGGTGGGGGACTTGAACTCTTCAACAGCGGTAGTGGATAACTTGGTTGACTGCAATGATTTGCTTATAAAGCATCTGAAAATAGCAGAGACATTTTGGGAAACTGTGAAAGGACATGAATAGGGTTCCCAGAGTTTACTGCTAAGGTCAAGGCCAGAGGAAAATTGGTAAAGAATGATCCAAACTGTACACCCAAACTTGATTTGGTTACTTGGAAGGTGCCTTTAGGCAAAATTAAAAAAAAAAAAAGGTTTATACACTGTTTCTTCAGGTCTATTCCTGTCTTGATGATGGGGATTTTAGGAGCAGACAGGGCAGTAGCATATGGTAATACTGATGAAGGATGCTTTTGAAAAACAGTCTTCTAATCCAGATTTACTGCTACCTAAGGATTAGGATTTCTGGGGATAATAAAGATGAAAACTTGTTATCAATGACAGGGGCATCTAAAACTGACATGGTAGAGCTACATGAAAGCAGGCTAGCTGCTCAGTGTCTTCATCCCTTAGTTTGCTCACATGTACCTGTTTCAGAGTGTTAATGTAGGTGATGCACTGATAAAAATAAAAGTTAACTATACCTATTGCTCCTGTACCACACCTATTTTATATGTCTTTATAGTCATATACTTTTTTCCTTGGCAGTAGTATTTGTTAACCATAATAAGGGGGATTTTCTTGCTACCCATTTGAATAGTATATTTATATGAAATGGAAGAAATAGCTTCAGGATCCTTATACGCTCCATTCACTTTTGCATTATGTGACATGAACACACTGCCCATTTATGTTCAGATATCATTTGTTTGGTTCTATTGCTCCCCTGTCCCTGTTAAGAACAAGTTGGCCCACAAGGGGGAGGTTTCTTCCCTGACTCTGTACCATAAATTTTACCTGGGCAAGTTCCCCATAGGGCAAATACCCTCCCCATTTTAGAATTTCATGTTTGGGTGGGTACATGTGGTCAATCCTGGAATGTAGTATGAGAGAGCTCATTTAACTCTAATGAGGCTGTCTCTTACTTAGTCCTTTTACATTTTTGAATGAGAAAAGGAATAATTTTTATTTATTTGAATCAGGGGCCCAACTTTCCAATTTTGCTAATTTGATTGTTTCAAGATGCATCTCAATTCCATATTCATTTCTATTTCATTAATTTCTGGAAAAGTTCACATCTCTTCACATTTTTTTTTAGTAATTTTGAATTTTCCTTCTGTAAATGGACTATTCTGTCTTTTGCACATTTTTATATTATTTTCTCTTTATGATTTATACAACATTTCTTTACATAGTATTTAAATCTGAAGCCCATGTTAAACATTGAAATTGTAATATTTTACTATGTTTAATTTAATTTTATTGATTGTATTTATGCATATTCCATATCCACAAACATACATTCCGCCTTGCCCCCTCCCCATCACCCTCTGGTAAACTCTAATTTACTTTCTGTCTCTATTATATTAGCTATTGTGAATTATAATGCTATAAGCATTGGTGTACAGGTATCTGTTTGAATCCCTGTTTCCACTTTCATTGGGTATACACTTAGAAGAGAATTTGCCAGGTCATGTGATAATTCTGTATTTAACTTTTTCAGGAACTGTCTTGTGGAAATTCTACATTTAACTTTCCACAATGACTGCAACATTTAACATTCCCACCAATAATGCAAAATATTTTATCAGCTGATTTTGAGTTCTGCCTTCCTGAAAAGCAATTTTTAATTTTCATTTGTTCAAATTCTTCAAAGTTTTTACTAATACTTTGCTTGAATTGTTTGCTTTGTTTATATATTATTTAAGAAGCCCTTTACTACATCCACACCGTAAAGATGTATTTCTACCTTTTCTTTGATTTTTCTTTTTTACTATTTTTCTTATATTTCTATTTTCTTCTTTTCACTTTAAAAAATTACTTTACAGTTTTCCGTTTCATATTTAGGTATCTAATCCATGGAATTCATTTTTCTATATGATGTTTGTAAAGGGAGTTAAGATATCATTTTATTATATAGTAAGCCATTTTTAACACTATTGAATATTTAATTTCCCTATTGCTTTGTTACATCGCTTTTGTCAGACATTACATTCCTGTATAGAGAGTCACTTTTTATCTCTTTTTAATATCATGTTATTTTTCTTCTCTTTTCATCTGTAGAAACACACTGTCCTTTGTTCTGTTTTGATTTTTAAGCCTTTATAACTGATTCATATCTGATATGACAAATTTCCTATCCTTACTCTTCTTTCTGAAAACTGCCTTAGGCATTTTATATAAATCATTGAATATGATTTAAATATTTGTTATGGATTGAATTGTGACCCACCAAAGGATCTGTTCAAGTCCTGTCTGCTGCTCCAGCGAGCGCAACTTTACTTGGAATTAGGGTATCTGAAGGTGTCATTGGAAAAGATAAGGCCAAACTCATTACTAATCTAGTATGACAAAGCCTTACAAAGCAGAGGGAATTTTGACACAGAGAGATAGATAAAACAGAGAAGATGACCAGGTACAGAGGCAGAGATTGAATTATGTGAGAAATGAGCAAATACCAGTTTGTCACAAGCTTCTCAATCCCCACCAGAAGTCTACAGACTTCAGAAGAAGACTGAATCAGAGAACCCTATGTATTGCCAGCAGAACTCCAGAAGCTAGAAGAGGCATGGACTGATTCTTCCTCATGGACTTCAATGAAATCTTGGCCCTGCCAACAATTTGATTTTGTTCTTCTAGCCCCAGAATCATGAGACAAATTTCTGTCATTTGAAGTCATCTAGTTTGTGATCCTTTATTATAGCAGCCCTAGCAATTTGTTGTTTTCCCTCTGTTTGTCTCAATTCCATTCTGTTTATAAAAGATTCCAGTAATAGGCTTAAGACACATCCTAATTGATTGAGCTAAACTTTAACTGAAGTAACCTCATCAAAAGTTCCTACTTACAAAGAATTAACACCCATAGAAATGGAATAAACTGAAGAACATGTTTTTCTGGGATATATAACTAAAATACCCTCTTTTTCTACTTTTATGACAAAATTTAAAAGAGATTTTACAGATTTTGCACAAATTTATTATTATATCTACCTTGGTGTGGAGATTTTTAAGGAAGCTTTATTTCTATTTCTATTTCACTAATAATTATTCTAATCAATGATTTTATTTCTGACAATTTTGACAGTTAACATTTTTTAATAAATGCATCTACTTTATCTAGTTTTTCTAATTTCTTGGTGTGTAGTGATTTATAAGTGTAGTGATTTATAAGATAAGATAAGTATCTTTTAAATGCGATATTTTTTCCTCATGCTTTTCCCTTTGCCATTCTACATTTCGTTTTCATACTGTCAATAATTTTAAGTCAATTTCATTGAGATATATCATATAAGCACATGCCTTATAGTCATCCAAAGTGTATAATCAATGGTTCACAGTATCATCATATAGTTGTGCATTCATCATCACAATCAATTTTTGAACATTTTCATTACTCCAAAACAATAAAAAGAAAAATGAAAAGAACACCCAGAACATCCTATATCCCTTACCTTGCCCTATTATTTATTTATATTTTGCCTTTACTTTCTTACTTCATCTGTCCATACACTGGATAAAGGGAATGTCAGTCACCAGGTTTTCACAATCATATGGTCACACTGTAAAAGCTATATAGTCATACAATCATCTTCAAGAACCAAGGCTACTGGATTACAGTTCAAGAGTTTCAGTTATTTCCTTCTAACAACTCTAATCCACAAAAAAACAACAGTGTGCAAATGTGCATTTGTGTCCTTGCCTTCAGTACCTCTGAATATACACCTGGTAATGGAATTGCTAAACCATATGGCAATTCTATGCTTAGCTTCCAGAGGAACTATCAAATTGCCTTCCAGAGCGGTTGCAACATGCTGTATTTTCACCAACAGTGAATATATGTGTCTCTTTCTTCGCATCTCCTCCAGCACTTATAATTTTCTATTTTCTTGATAATGGCCATCCTAATGGGTGTGAGATATCGCCTTGTGATTTTGATTTGCATTTCCTTAATAGCCAGTGAAGTTGAGCATCGTTTCATGTTTTTGAGCCATTTCTATTTCCTCTTCAGAAAAGTGTCTATCCATGTCTTTTGCCCATTTTTTAATTGGGTTGTTTGTCTTTTTGTTGTTGAGTTGTTGGATCTCTTTATATATTCTGGATATTAAACTCTTATCTGAAAGGTGGTTACCAAATATTGTCTCCCATTACCTAGGCTGCCTTTTTTACTTTCTTGACAAAGTCCTTTGATGTACAAAAGATTTCCAGTCTTCCAACCTATGAACACAGTATGTCCTTCCATTATTTGATTTCTTGTAGATATGCTGCTGAATTTCATTTGCCAGTATTTTTGTTGAGGATTTTTTAAACTATTTTCATTATAGATATTGATGTGTAATTTTCTTTCTTTGTAGTATCTTTGTCTGGCTTTGGTATTGGGGGGATGTTGGCTTCATAGAATTAGTTAGGTAGCTTTCCTTTCTCTTCAATTTTTTTGAATAGTTTGAACAGGATTGGTACTAATTCTGTCTTGAATGATTGATAGAATTCATGTGTGAAGCCATCTGGTCCTGGACTTTTCTTTTCCGGGAGCTTATTGATGACTGATTCAATCTCTTTACCTGTGATTGGTTCTTTGAGGTTATCTATCTCTTCTTGAGTCAGTGTTGGTTGCTCTTACTTTTCTAGAAGTTGTCCATCTCCTCTACATTGTCTAATTTATTAGCATATAGTTGCTTATAATATCTTCTTGTTATCTCCTTTATTTTTGTGGGGTCAGTAGTTATGTCCCTCTCCAATTTCTGGTTTTATTTATTTGCATCCTCTCTCTTTTTTTGATAGCCTAGCTAAGGTTCCATCAATTGTACTGATTTTCTCAAAGAACCAACTTCTGGTTTTGTTGATTCTGTCTATTGTTTTCATGTTCTCAATTTCATTTATTCTCTAGTCTTTATTTTTTCTTTCCTTATACTTGTTTTGGGGTTAGTTTCCTGCTCTTTCTCTAGTTCTTCCAGATGAACAGTTACTTACTTGATTTTTGCCCTTTTGGTAAATATTGACATTTAGGGCACTATTATTCCCTTTCAGCATTGCCTTTTTTACATCCCATAGCTTTGATATGTTGTATTTTCATTTTCACTTGCCTCAGATGTTTAATGATTTCTCTTATAATTTCTTCCTTGACCTACTGATTATTTAAGGGTGCATAGTTTTGCCTCTATATATTTGTGAATTTTCCATCATTCTGCATGTTATTGATTTCCAACTTCATTCCATTGTCAGAGAAAGTGCTTTGTATGACTTCAATCTTTTTAATTTAGTTGAAACTGGCTTTGCGACCCAACATGCTGTCTATCCTGAAAAATGATCCATGAATACTTGGGAAAAAATGTGTATCCTGCTGTAGTGGGGGTGTAATGTTCTGTCAATGTATTTTAAGTCTAGTTTATTTATCATACTATTCAACACCTCTGTTTCATTATTGATCCTCTGTCTAGATATTCTATCCATTGATGAATGTGGTATATTGACGTTTCCAGCTATTATGATACTTTTTATTTGGGGGGTGGTGCATAGTCTGGGAATTGAACTCAGATCTCCCACATGGAAGGCAAGCATTCTACCACTGAACCACCTGTGCACCATCCAGCTATTATTATAGAGGTGTCTATTTCTCCCTTTATTGTTGTCAATGTGTGCCTCATGTACTTTGGGTCACTCAGGTTCAGTGCATAAATAGTTATGATTGTTATGTATTCTTGATTAATTGTCTCCTTTATTAATACATAGTGCCCTATTTGTCTCTTTTTATTGTTTTGTATCTGAAGTCTAATTTGTTTGATATTAATATAGCTACTCCTGTTCTTTTATGGTTGTTGATTGTGTGAAGTATCTTTTTCCAACCTATTTTTGTCCTTGGCTCTACAGTGAGTTTCTTGTACAAAGCATATAGATGAGCCCTGTATTTAATCCATTCTGCCAATCTGTTTCTTTTGATTGGAAATTTTGTCCATTAATGTTTAATGTTATTACATCAAAGGCAGTTCTTTCTTCTACCATTTTGTCTTTAATATGTCATATCTCATTTTTTCTATCGCTGTTTCTATTCTTCCTGATAATCTTCATTTCTACACTCTTCTCCAAAACTCTCCCTCTCCTGTATCTTTTCTATCTGTCTGTAGTGCTTCCTTTAGTATTTCTCATACAGAAGGTCTCCTGTTCACAGACTCTCTGAGTGCCTCTTTGTCTGAAAATATTTTAAATTCTTTCTCTCTCTCTCTCTTTTTTTTTTTTTTTGCATGGGCAGGCACCAGGAATTGAATTGCGTCACTGGCATGGCAGGTGAGAACTACCTGCTGAGTCACTGTGGCCTGTCCTCTCCCTGATTTTTGAGGGACAGATTTGTCAGGTGTAGAATTCTTAGTTGGATATTTTTATCTTTTCAGTACCTCAGATATAATACCACTGCCTTCTTACCTCCATGATTTCAGCTGAGAAATCCACATATAGACTTATCAAGCTTCCCTTGTAAGTGATAGATCACTTTTCTCTTGCTCCTTTCAGAATTCCCTCTTGTCTTTGATATCTGAAAATCTGATGAGTAAGTGTCTTGGAGTCTGTCTATTCAGATCTATTCTGTTTGGGGTATGTTATACTTCTCGGATCTGTAATTTTATGTCTTTCATAGAAGATGGGAAATTTTCAGTGATTATTTCCTCCATTATTCCTTCTGCCCCTTTTTCCTTCTCTTCTCCTTCTGGGGCACCCATAACATGTATATCCATGTGCTTCATGTTGTCATTCACTTCCCTGGGACCTTGCTCATATTTTTACATTGTTTCCTATCTGTTATTATTTTGTGTAGGATTTTGGATCCCTGGTATTATAGTTCATTAATCCTTTCTTTTGCCTCTTCAATTCTACTGTTGTATGTCTCCATTGCATTGTTTTTTAAAATTTTTTTATTAATTTAAATTTAAAAAAAATATGAAAACAAAGAAACACAAACATTCTTCACATATGATCATTCTGTTCTACATATATAGTCAGTAATTCACAATATCATCACATAGTTGCATGTTCATCAGCATGATCATTTCTTAGAACATTTGCATCAATTCAGAAAAAGAAATAAAAAGACAATGGAAAAAAATCCACTGCATTTTTCATCTCTTCCAGTTTGCCTTTCATTTCCATAAATCCTACCACTTGTGTTTTCAAACTTTTGAGTTCTTCTTTATGGTGACCAATGTCTTCATTCATTTATTTCTTTTTTGGAGGGGTCACATGGTCCAGGAATCAAACATGGGTTTTCTGCATGGCAGGTGAGCATTCTACCACTGAACTACCCATGCACCTGAAATTTCTTCTTTATACCTTTCATGTCTTTTGCTGTACCATCCCTCAACTTGTTGATTTGATTTAACATGTCTGTTTGAATAGTTGTTTCAACTCCCAGATCTCATTTGAAGTGTTAGTTTCTTCCTTTGTTTGGCCGTATCTTTGTTTTTCCTAGTATGACTCCTAAATTTTTGTTGGTGTCTAGGCATCTGACTTATTTGATTTGTTTATTCTGGAGGTCATTTTCACTTTTTTCCTAGGATTTTCTTGTTCTTTGGCTTTTTTCTATCTGTTCTTTTGGCATTAATTCAACTTATTCTAGATATCTAGTATAGCTTCTGTTTACGATTTGAATTTTTTGCTTCTTGTTTTTCTGGTTCTTGCCCTGTCTAAACAGAACCATTTGTTTTAGGAGGGTCTCCCAAGATATGTTTGGTCCCAATCAGATTTTCCCAATCCGGGCAGGCCCAGGTTTCAGGAGGAGGATATAATCAGTATCAAGTTTCCCTGGTGATGACACTCAGCAGTTGTCAGAGTTTCCTGTGAAGCCCCTAGACATAATGCTATTTCTACTCTGCCCAGCAGGTGGTGAGTGTTAGCCCACATCTCCCCACCAGCCTAAAGTGGTACAGTGCCTTTAATTCTCAGCAGATCCTGTCCCTGTCACACCCAGAGGTGTGTTTGTGAAAGAGATAAAGAGAGAAATCAGGCTTAAGCTGGTTCTATTTTCCAGCCCCTGAATTCTGTATTCTCTGAATTAGGGCCACCAATTGAGCTGGCCCCTGCCCCCTTCTTTCCTTGGGGAAGATACACGCTTCAGGGGATTATCTCTTTCAGTTGTCTCTCAGACCTATTTTAACTGCACCCTTGCCTGGGTCAAGGCTGAGAATTGAAAATTCCTGAGACTTTCTCTAATTAGCAACTTAGAATAGCATTAAAAAAAGGTAAAAAAAAAAAAAAAAAAAAAAGCAATCCCTTTTCTGAGTCAGACTCCAGCTCCCAAGGTTCACAAGTCAAGAACTAGAGTTGGTACCCAGTTCTACATATCCCTTTTCTTGATATACAGCCCTTTCCCACTATTCTACACTTGGTCAACTACAATAGGTGAAGAGTTGTTCACAGTTAAACATCTGGTTAGTAGAAGAAGTAGTAAAGGAATTACTTGCTAAGAATCTTTTGCATCACAATAGAATATAGTCATTTAGAGATCGTTTTCAATGAAATATTTTTTTCTTTGGAATAGATTCATTTCATTAAGATACTATACTGATTCCCAATATGAGTGGGAATCTGTTCCTTCCCAAGATGTGTATTTAATATTGTATAATATGAATTATGTAACAAATAATTTGATGATGAAAGTGTGCTGTGCTGGAGTTGATTACATTATTTGAAAAAGTGAAATAAAAATATTCAAAATTATATTTACCTCATAGTTGGAATGGACTGATTCTTATATTTTACTGCATGCATTCACAATTATTAAAATTAAAAATAAAATAGTTGTACATGCAATTATCTTAATATTTCCCAATATAGAAGGAGGTTCTAATAACCTTTTTGTCTCATGTAAAGTGTCAAATTAAATTTATGCACAATGTCCCATTCAGAGGAAAATTCAGCCTACAGTCAAAATTTTATGTCTTTTTCTACAGTATACAATTCAACCTACCACATGTGTGTATATTTTATACATTTTACATATGTTGACTTTTATGTATTAACTAATTTAGATGTCACAATGATTTCTTGAATTGTATACTATCAACATCCTATTTTACAAATGAATCCAAGGCATAGAAATTATGTAAAGTGTCCAAGATCATACATCTAATAAGTAGTAGAGTCAGGATTTGGACATAAACCATCTATTTTTGGAGTCCTGCTCTCAATAGTTATGCTATACTGGTGCTTCAATTATTTAGCTCTTTTCCTCAAATGTACTGAATTATAGAAGCATCAGCTTTAAGAATCATATTTAATTCCCTTATTTTATCTAAATATCCAAAGCCATCTAAATATCCAAAGTCACAGGGAACTATTTTAGGGTTTGAATTTATAAAAACAATCAATAAATATCTTTTTTACTTAGTAAAATATTGATTTGCTGGATAATTGGTGGAGAAAGTAGATATAGCAGACAAGCACACGATATAAATTATGTTTTTAAGCTCTAGACCTGATACTTCAAAAAGGTGTTCATGTTTTTATGTCTACACCCGAAAAATAAGAACTATGCCAGTGATCAGCTATTGGATGGCTTACTAGAAAAACAGAAGATAAGTTTATCCAAATCAAAAGACCTGACTTAGGTCATAAAAGGTAGAGCCAGTTTATAGGAAAATAAGAGGCTCGATCATCTCTCTTACAGAGAAATGAACTTCCCTGCATAGAACTATCACACAGACAATGGATGGGGCCACTGAGTGTGGGAAGATTGACTCAGTTCAGTGTAATAGGGCTATTTCTATATTCAAACAAAATTCCACTATACCTTGATTGCTATATTATACACAACATCAATATTGTACCATACAAGTTTCTTTGGTGCCTTTAAGAAATTTTACAGCAATGCTTGTTTTAAATATAGATGGAAATATTAACTTTTTAAATGCATGATTTTAAGGGAAAAGTATATCAGCTCTAAACTTCTACAAACCTCCCTTTCAAATTTCTTATGCCTGATGTTTCTTTAACAACAGTCTGATTTCCAGATGATACATGGTTAAAGATGGATATGCCCCTAGGAGAAATAAGTACTTAATTAATTTTTCTAGAGTTGCATTGAAGTATTAAAGATAAAAATCACACATTCTGTGGTAGTTAGATTCAGTTGTCAACTTGGCCAGGTGAACGTATCTAGTTCTGTTGCTGTGGACATGAGCCAATGGTACGTGGAACTCATTTGTTGCTGATTACATCTGCAGTCGGTTAGGAGGCGTGCCTGCTGCAATGAATGACGTTTGACTTAATTGGCTGGTGCTTAAATGAGAGAGCGCAATGTAGCACAGCCCAAGCAGCTTGGCATACCTCATCTCAGCACTCGCAGCTCAGCCCAGGTCTTTGTAGGTACAGAAAGAAATCACCCCGGGGAAAGTTGTTGGAACCCAGAGGCCTGGAGAGAAGGCCAGCAGACACCATCCTGTGCCTTCCCATGTAAGAAAGAACCTTAGTGGAAAGTTAGCTGCCTTTCCTCTGAAGAACTAACAAAATAAATCCCCTTTTATTAAAAATCAATCCATCTCTGGTGTGTTGCATTCTGGCAGCTAGCAAACTAGAACACATTCTTAAAACTCTATTATGGAAAAGATGAGGAAGGTTTAGAGAAAATGTGGTACAAAGGAAATGGAGTGCTATAAAGAAAAAGAAAGAGATGTCAAAGAAAATCCCAGCTCCTTGTCTGTCTGTGTTCTCAACCCTGTCTCTAATGAGAGACCCTAACTATGTATTATTTGGGCAACAGTTCTCTCAAATGCTTTTGTTTCTCCATTGAAGTTACCTTTCAACTTTTCTCCTGGCTGTTGGTATTATTGCTGATTATTTCCCACAGGAAAAACAAAACAAAGCATAAATATCTGAGACTCCTAGACAAACCAACCCTCCAAACAGGAAAAGATAAAAGAAAAAAGAAAGAAAGAAGAGCATACTTAAATCACTAAAACCCTTATTCATTTATTTAAAAAGCAAAACACAATAAGGAAATAAAACAGGAAAGATCACTGTACTTAAAACCGTGAAGTGTCCAGAAATCTGTTTAAGGTAGAATTGGATCTGCAGATTAATTTTACAATATTGGGTGATGCTCCATATTAACCTCAATACACTGATTGCTGATTCTGCATCAAAAAATGCAAACCAAGAATTCAAGAAAAAGATAATACTTGGAAGGCAAAAATATAAAGTTGCTGATATGCCATAGACAGCTCTCTCTAGCTCTATTTCTTTTCTTTCTTTTTTTTTAATTATTGCAGATAGCGGATCAGGGGAGAAATTATTTTGAATATAATACCTGGCAATTATATATGCCATCCACAGCTCAGCATTTATACACACTTCATACAGCCTTATATAACTACTTTGTTTCCACTCTAACTCTCCTCTGTTTCATTATTATTTAGACAAAGATTTTCACTACTGAAATGTTCCTAGAACAACCTAAGTTACATAACAATAAAGTAGATACACCTTCTGAGAAAGCAGTTCACAATCAATTTATACCATTGAGATTCTAGATTGGCATATTTTGAATAAATAAGGGAAACTTCAGATGATTCCACATGAAGACACTTTTAAGCAGACAAAATCTATGTTCTCCTATTATATTCAATGAACATAAATATGCATTTGAGATACTCTTGCCCAATACATGAGAACATACTTGCCATCATTTCATATCTGGAGATTTTAATCTGTAAATTGAAATAGATGGAGAGTTGAGAGTAGGAAAATGAAAGTGGTCAAATCAGTTAAGATCAAGTCATAAATGGATGTATTATTCTTCTGACTCTTTCACTCCTCTGGGAAGAATTAAAAGGAGTCCAAGATGCCTGCTGTGTGTATAAAATCTATGCTTCTTGAAGGGTGAATTGGGATCTTCCAGCATTGCTATGGTTGCAGAAATTCACATTCAATCTGGGGAGTCACTAACTTGTAATTGAGGATATTAAGTAAATGGAAGACCATGGACCAAAATCTCACTCCTGGGTGTATATCATGTAGAATCTTAAAGGTAAAATATAGGTGACAAGTACCATTGTTTATGCAACTAGTAACTTGTAGGATACAATGTGTGCATCACTAGAGAATTGAATTAGTGAAACATTTCATTCTTCCATACAGTTATATATTTTTCCTACATAGACATATAAGTAACATGTAACCATGTAATAGGGTTAATATAGCAAATAGTGTTTATTAATTTCTGAATGTTAAATTAGCCTTGCATCCTTGGGGGAAAAATAACTTGGCCATGATATATTATCCTTTGTATATACTTTTTAATATGTTGTGTAATTAACAAGTATCATGCAAATTATTGCTTCCAAATTCAGAGTAATTTTCGCTCATTTTCAGAGAACAGATTATCACAATTAACACTTCCTCTTTTGTTAAGTAAAATAACTTTCCTGTACTAAATTGAAGTCTCAAAGTTTGATTTTTTATCAGCTGTATTATAGTCCAATTTACATGCAAAAAAATCCAGTAATTTTAAGGACAGAATTTAGTGAATCTTGACATTTCGCATGCATTTGTGTAATCATCACCACAATCCTGATAAAGCATTTCCATAATCCTCTAAAAAATAGCCCTCATGTCTTTTTGCAATGGATTTCCCTCTCCTCTTCTAAGGCTCTGGGAAACATTGATTTGCTTTCTGTAACTTTATTTTTGCTTTTTATAGAATTTCAAACTAATAGAATTATAGAACATTCATTCTGTTTGGTTTTTTTTGTTTAGCATAGTGTCTTTTAGAATCATGCATTTGTTATTTATATCAGAAGTTTTTAAATTTTTATTGATTTTTATAGTATTTTGTTTTATGAATGTACCATACATTATTTGTTTATGGACATTTGTTTCCACTTGGGGTCTACCGTAAACAAAGATGTTATGAGCATTTGAAGGCATGTCTTTATGTGGATATGTGTGTTCATTCCATGAATAAATACCTTGGAGTGGTATCACTAGGATATATGGTAAGTACATTTTTATGAAACAATCAAACTTCCAAAAAGTTATTTCATTCTGCATTCCTGCTGGCATTACATGAGAGTTCTAATTGTTCTGCATCTTAGACAATCCTTGGTACAGTCCGGTGCTGATAGCTACCTTATTAGGGTTTTTAATTGCATTTCCCTAATAACTGATGATTTGAATATGTTTTCATGTGGTTATTGGTTATTGTTCTAGTTTGCTAGCTATTGGAATGCAATATACCTACAATGGCTTTTACAAAGGGGAATTTAATAAGTTGCTGGTTCATAGTTCTAAGGCTGAGAAAATGTCCCAATTAAAACAAGTCTATAGAAATGTCCAATCTAAAGCATCCAGGGGAAGTTACCTTGGTTCAAGAAGGCTGATGGCGTTCAGGGTTTCTCTCTTGGCTGGGAGGGCACATGGTGAATTCTCCTAGCTTTCTCTTCCAGCTTCTTGTCTCATGAAGCATCCTGGGAGGTGTTTTCCTTCTTCATCTCCAAAAGTCACTTGCGGGTGAACTCTGCTTCATTGTTCTGCAGTGTTCTATTATCCTTCTCTGCTCTTTCAGAATCTCCAAAGGTCACTGGCTGGTGGACTTTGTGGTTCTCACAGCCTCATGGCTCTGCTTGGCTTTCTCATTGTTCTCAAAAGCTTTCTTTCCAAAAATGTCTCCTCATTTATAGGATCCCAGTAGACTAATCAATACCATGTAGAATGGGTCAAGACACACCTCCATCTAATCAAATTTAATACCAACAATTGATTGAGTCACTGTGGAGATAATCTGATCAAGTTCTCAACCTATAGTACCAAATAGGGAATAGAAGAAACCTTTGCTTCCACAGGATTGATTACATTAAAACATGGCTTTTCTAGGGCACATAAATCCTTTCAAACTAGCACAGTTATCTACAGATCTTTGCTAAAGTTCTTTGCTAAATGTTTCATTGGATTGTTTGGTTTGTTATTGTTAAGTTGAAGGTTTCTTTAAGTATTCTGGATCAGTGGGTCTAGAATTTCAGTGTAAATAAGAATTCCCTGGGGTATTTGCTAAAGCAAATTATGAACCCATCTCCAGGGTTTCTGACTGAGTTGGTTCTGCAGGAAACCCTAAAAATATTTCATTTCTAACAAGTTTGCAAGTGATGCTGATGATGCAGGCTCAAGGACCATACTTTGAGAACCATGATTGCAAATAAAATGTCTTTATCATATCTTTAAATGTTAAACCAGGCTTGCATTTTTTGGAATAAACAATTGGCATGGAATATTTTCCTTTTTACATACTGTGGGATTAAATTTGCTAACATTTTGTTAAATATTTCTGTGTCAATGATTTTGAGGGATATTGGTTTTTAATATTTCTTTTCTAGTGTCTTTGTCTGGTTTTGGTATAAGGGTAATTCTGTTTTCATAATCTTTTCTTTTCTAGAATAGTTTTCCTAGAATTGGATACATTCTTGCTAGTTGCTTTCCATTTGTCCATTTGTTCTCAGTATCCTCTCATCCTGTCTTCTCTTGTTTTTGCTTTCTTCTTTAGCATTTTCTTTTTTTCTCTGCCTTGGCTTATTAGATAAACTGGATTGTCTTATTTTTAGTGGTTGCTCTATGGTTTAATATATATATTTTATGTAGCACTATCTATTTTCAAAGTATATACCCTTCCATTACATTGTAAGTAATACCCTTTCAAAGTATATACCCTTACCTTTCAAAGTATATACCCTTACGTTACATTGCAAGATTTTACAATGTAAAAATCTTACAAACACAGGTTTCATTTTTTCCATTCTATTTGTTGTCATACATTTTACTTTTTGAAATTTTCTTAAACTCTCTAATACTCTGTTATCATTCTTGCTTGTAACACTCCAGTTTCTTTTAAAGACATTACAAGTGAATAAAATATCTTTTGCACTTTCCACCAAATTTACTCTTTTCAGTGTTTGCCATTGCTTTCTATGGGCCTAAGTTTCAATTTGGCATCATTTGCTTACTTCCTAAACAAAAACTTTGTTTAACATTTTTCTAATGCAGACTCATTCATACCATAACCACATTTAGATGATCAGATTCTGGACTTTGAGCAGATATAGTAATGCACTGAGACTACTGAGGACTTAGCAAGGAAGTGATGTATTTTGAATGTGGATGGGTTGTGAATTGTGGTAGGAAGATGCTAAGATGACACTGAAAGTTCCCTATAATCATAAATTTATGCCCTTATTGAATACCTCAAGCATGGGCTTTATCTAATGACCTAATAAATCTTTTCTATTGAATAAAATATGGAAAACATAATGTGGTGACATTTCTGGGTAATATTACACAAACAATCCAACAAACTGTTACAGGCAACATCCTCTAATGGGTGCTAAAATGAGTGGGTGATATTTTAAATGAAAACAGAAAATTTTAAAAGTTTCAGAATAATTCTCTTAAATTGTATAGTAATTACAAAGGTAAAAATAGTAAGTTCAATTTGGATGATTCTGACATCAGCACTACAGACAAAGGGTTAAGGTAAACATCACCAATAATTCATGTATAATACATGTATAAGCATATGGACCCTCTGATTACAATTGCACTGGGAAGAGTACGTCATCTCTGCAGTATCCTTCTCCAGAATGTATGATTCCAGTCTAATTTTTAGAACACTTTAAACAAATCAAAATTGAATAGCACTCTAAAAAATTGAGAGATTTAACTTAGGGAACTGATTGTGGGAACTGGCTAGTCTGAATTCTGTAGAGAATAGGGTAGGTCAAATTCCACAGGGTGGGGAAATTACAGTAAGAGTACAGTTGAAGTCTCAAGTCCAAAATTTGTAATGGAGGCCATAAGGCTGGAAACGCAGAAAGAAATAGAGGGGTTAGTCTTGAAGTGGAATTTATTCTTATTTCTGGAGCCCTCAGTTCTGTGATTTAAAGGCCTCCAAATGAATGGATGAGCCCCCCCCCCACAGTATCCAATAATCTTCTTCATTTAATGACAACCGATTGCAGATACTAATTCCATTTACAAAGTGTTGCCACAGCAACATTTAGGCCAGTGTTTGACTGAACTGGACAGATAACCTAGACAAGCTGACACATAAAATTAACCATCATATTATGACAGTGGAAGAAAGACTAAGGAAGTGTCAAAGATTAGGGGAGACTAAGGACACATAAAAACCAAGAGCAATGTAGGATCCTATATTAGACCATGGAACAGGAAAAAAAGGAAGACATTAGTGGGGGAAAACCACTGAAATCTGGGTAAATCTATACCTTAGTTAATAGCATTGTAGCAACGTTAATTTCTTAAGTTTTATAAATATTTTGTTATGTAAGATGTAAACCCAAGCAGAAGCTGGGTAAAAGATATATAGGAACTCAATGCACTATTTTCCCACCCTTCCTATAAGCCCCAAATGATCTCAAACATTAAAAGCAATTGATAAATGTAGCAAAAAAAAGGAAAAATAATAATATAAATAAATAGGATAGCATCAATTATGACCATTCCATAAAAATACAACTCTCTTCAAAACCTCCTTTAATTTTGCCAAATCTTTTCTTACAAAAAATAAAAATAAATAAACAAAAGTTTTGGGGAAAAAAAAAGATGATCCTTTTGGAAATCTAATTTAAAATGAGGAGGCCCATCAACATTGTTAACTGGCTGCTATAATAGCTTGCTACAATATAATTGACTAGAATATTGCAGATCTTTAATAAGGAAGGTGGCAAAGAAAGTCAAGGGCTTTCAGATATAGGCCAGCTAGATACACTGTAAAATCATTTTTTTTTCAATTAAATTACTTTTGCATGGGTATGCAGAACAGATTCTAGCAATCCTTTCATAAGGATATTTGGCAGATGGACTCATAGTGCATGTGTGTTAGTGCAGGAGAGATTCCGTTAATAGACCAATAGTTCCAACTGCCGACACGTTCCGGAGACATAATGGTCCATCATATCAGTGATCAGTGACCTTAAAGGCTATAAATACACTGTAACTGTCTTTTGTGTCAAGAATCTGCAAGCTAAAGGTGCCCAAGAACCATAACTTGCAATGGCACAGTCCTTAAATATGACTCTATGTGATGGACTGTGACTGCTGAGAATGAGGCGTCATCGTCTGCTAGATCAGTAATCGCATTGTTAATATTCATTGGAGTTGCACAGCAAAATCCTCCATACTTGCCAGTAAAGGAAAAATACACCCTTTGTCCTTCCTATATCCAGTTTCATTTCAACAAATGTCAACCACCAGGTGTTGAAATGCTGCTATGGAAGTTTATCACTAATGTTTGCATTGAAGGATAAAATGAGCTTCAGGAATTTTTTTTTAAACTTTTTTTAATTGTATAGTATACCATGTATACAAAGCAAAGAAATAAAAAAAGCAATAGTTTTCAAAGTACTCTTCAACAAGTGGTTACAGGACAGATCCCAGAGTTTGTCATGGGCTACCACACGATCCTCTCATATTTTTCCTTCTAGCTGCTCCAGAATATAGGAGGCTAGAGGACTTAAATACATTTTAATCATCACAATCGACTTTTTTTCCTTCTTTGTTTGTGAACAATAACATATATACAAAAAAGCAATAAATTTCAAAGCACAGCCACACAATTTGTTGTAGACCATATTTCAGACTTTGACATGGGTTACAACTTCAAGATTTTAGGTTTTTACTTCTAGCTGCTTTAAAATACTGGAGACTAAAAGAGATATCAATTTAATGATTCAGCATTCATATTCATTTGTTAAGTCCTATCTTCTATGTGTAATTCCACCATCACCTTTGATCTTTCCATCTCTCTCTTTGGGGTTGTTTGAGCTATGGCAATTCTCAATTTTTGATATTGGAAAGGTCTGTCACTAATATGGGGTAGGGAGATGGAACCGTCTAATGTTCTGGAGAGGCTGGGCTAGGTTTCAGGACTTATTTGTACCAGAGACCCATCTGGAGGTTGTAGGTTTCTGGAAAGTTACTCTAGTAACTTTGTGGAATCTTATATATTACCCTAGGCTTTCTTTAGGATTGGCTGGAATGGTCCTGGTTAGGAAATTTTTTTTAAGTATGAAAAAAAGGAAAATTTTTTGAAATCTTTGTGGCTTATTTGAATTATTCCAACAATGTTCCATCATCCAACTATTGCCAATTTCCAGACTATTTCAGTTTCTTGTCTAATATATAAATAGTTCACCTTTTATTTGCATATTTAGTCATAAAAGGAAAAAAATGGTAAAATGAGAACAAGCATCAACTTCTGCCTCAACTATTTGTTTACATTCTTCTTTAATACCTAGAAAATGGCCTCTCTTCTCTTAATAACAAAAAATACTTTCTCAGGGGTAAGTTAACATTATTTCAGAAATCTATTCCATTGGTTATCCTTATCCTCATGTTTATGTTTATCTAAAGTTAACAAGAAAGGGCTAACAAGATGTGGGTTTGGAACTATAAAAGTAGTGCCCCTCCATTGTTTTGAACTTCAAATATTCTGTTTAGATAAACACCCTCATTTTGGTCAGTAGTCCTGAAAACAAAGGACAGATGTCTTCAGGAACACTGAGATCAGTTGCTGTTTTGGTTTGCTTAAGTTGCCAGAATGCTATATACCAGAAATGGAATGGCTTTTAAAAAGGGAATTTATTATGTTACAAATTTACGGTTCTAAGATCATAAAAATGTCCAAACTAAGGCATCCAGAGACGGTTACTGTGACTCAAGAAAGGCCAATTTCTATTACATAGGAAGGCATATGGCTGGTGTCTGCTACTCCTTGTTCCTGATTCCATTGCTTCCAGTTTCTCATGCCAGTGGTTTCCTCTCTAAGCAATGTGGGCCTTCACTTAGCTCCTCTGGGATACAGCTCTGGGTTCTGGCTTGCTTAGCATCTCATGGGGAGGCACATGGCACATCTGCTGGGCTGTGCATCTCCAAATGTCCATGTATAGGTGTCTGCTTTCTGTTGGCACTCCAAGATCTCCAAATGGCTGTGTCTCTGTTGGCACTGAAGCAACTGTTCTCCAAACATCTCTTTTGGCTCTGAACTTTCTTCAAAATGTTACCCCTTTTCAAGAACTCCAGTAAATGAATCAAGACCCACCTTGAATGGGCAGAGTCAAATCTCTTTCTCATCAAAAAGACCATACCCACAACTGGGTGTGTTACATATCCATGGAAACAATCCAATCAAAGTTTCTGCTCTACAATATCAAATCAGAATTAAAGGTCATGGCTTTTCTGGGGTATACAACACTTTCAAATCAGCACAGTTGGTAAAGTGATCCTAAGAATGAGGCAAAAAATTGTGAATGGGAAGCACCTATTAAAACATATGTAAAATATATAGATAAAATAATTAAATGGAAAATAACTTAGAAACTGGGCAAATAACAAATTGGTCAGGTTGTATGAAAAGAATTGCAAAGTAAAAATGAGAGAAACAATGATTCATTTTTAATGCAGTGTTGCATTAAATAATTAATTTTTATAGAAGGAAAAATGGCTTTTATAAGCTTACCCTTCTAAATGATTAAATGTAACAACATCATGTTACAAGCCTGCTTTTAGTGATATGTTGAAAGCCATTTTGACTACTATACCCTAATAAATAATTTAATGATACTTACCTAATATGTGTTATGCATGCTAACTTAAATGTTAAAACAACATTTGTGGAGTCAATAGTATATAAAATGCTCTTTTTATCCTAAATAATAGTTAGGAAAACACCACATATTTGTCAAGTTGACAAATATAAATGTCCTTTAAATCAGTGGAAAATACAAAAGAAAAAATACACCATACAATAGAGTTTCTTTAAATCTATAAATTACTTAAGGTTACTCTGGTGTAATAGAAAGAATGCTAGATTCAAAATCAAAAGATCTGGGTTTGAATGCCAATTCATACTATTATGGAATATAAGTTGTAGAGAAAATCGATGTATTCCTTTTAACTTCTGCTTTCTTTTCTGGGTTGAAGACATGGTATTTTTGAACACTGATCTACTATACAGAGCTTCACTAATCTATAGCATTATTATTATTATTACTGGATTATTTTTACTCACACAAAGTATAAGTCAGACTTTGGGATGTACATTTGTATTTTGGCAACTGCATAGAAATGTAACCACCAGATACGGCATAGAACTGTTCCATGGACCCAAATATTCCCTCAACCTTCCCCTTTGTTGTAAATCCCTGCCCCTATTCACAGCCCCTGGTTCACCATTTATTTGTATCCATACCTATACTTTTGCCTTTTCCAGAATATCATATAAATAGAATCAAATAATATGTGGTGTTCTGAGGCTTGACTACTAAGTAAAATGCCTTTGGGATCCACCCATGTTTTCACATGAAAGCTTGTTCCTTTTTATTGCTCAGCAGTGTTCCAAATATTTCATAGTATGTATTTACAAGGTTTATCTATTCATCAGCTGAAGGTCATCCAGGTTTTTTCAGTTTTTGATGATTATAAGTAAAGATGCACTAAATATTCACATTTATGTGAATTTATGTGTATTTAACCAAAAGAAATGGGATAGAGTATCCTATGTATGTTGGAAACTGCTAAACTGTTTTCCAAATTGTGCCATTTTGCAGTCCCAACAGCAATGCATGAAAGTCCTAGTGGTTTTGTATTCTCTGCAGCTCTTAGTATTGTCAGCTTTTGGAGGTGGAGGGTTAGGGCATTCTGATAGGTGTGTGTTAGTATCTCATTATTATTTCAATTTGCATTTCCCTAAAGGCTAGTGGAGTTGAGCACTTTTTTTCATGCTCATTTGCCCTTTGGATATCTTCTTTGTTGAAGGGTTTATGCAGATCCTTTGTCCATATAATCAATAGGTTAGATATTTTCTCATTTTTGAGTTTTTGAAAGTTCCTTATTTATTCAAAATCCAAGTACTTTGTGAAGAATATGACTTGACAATGTTTTAATTCTGTCAATAGCAGCTTTTGTTTCATTTTGTTTTGTTTTGTTTTGCCTAGCCAGGGTTTTTAATTTGAATTAAGTCCTCTTTAACGATGTTTTTCTTTTATTGTGATGACTTCACTATTGTATCTGAAAATTACTTGTTCACAAAGATTTTCTATGATGCTTACTTCTAGAATTTTTATAGTTTCAAAATTTAAGTACGATACATTTTGAGGTAATTCATGTATAAGTTGTGAGGTCTGGGTTGAGGTTGGGAAGTTAGTATGGTAAATAGCTTTACTAATCATCTTAATTTGCTTAAACTTCCACTTTTACTCAGGAAATTGCAAAGAAGAAACTGAAAGCAACTGAGGTGGGCTGATAAAACAGTATCATTTTGTGGTGCTAAGTAAGACCCCTGCCTTTATGGGAAAGGAAGAACCTTAGTAAGCAATGCCTACTAACACCAGCAAGTCTGCTTATCATCACCAGATAGACCCATTGCTGCCCAGACATCCTGCCAGGGCAGCTTTAGCAGATTTATGATCCATGACCCAAGGACATTCTGCCCCAGACAATTCACATAGCTCACATCTTCCTTGACCCCCTCCCTATTCCACCATACCCGTGCTTTGTTCTAAGCAGCTATGTAAACTGTTTGCTCACCACTTTGATTTGAGTAGTAACTTTCTTTTAGTTCTGCTCCCACTCATGCCACTTAGCTCAATAAACTTACTCTGCATCTTGGATTTCAGAGTTTGTTTTTAGCCTTCACAAAGTCTATGCCTTGCATTTGAACATCTCATTGTTCCAGCACCATTTATTGAAAAAGTTATGCTTTTATCACTGGACCATTGGGTTGTTTTATTTTTTAAAATATTTTTATTGAGAAATCTTTACATACATGCAGTCCACACATTTGTATACAATCATTGGTTCACAATATCATCACATAGTTGTGTATTCAACATAATAATCATTTTCAGAACATTTGCATCACTGCAGAAAAAGAAATAAAAAGAAAAAGAAAAAACTCATACATCCTATACCCCTTACTCCTCCCTCTCTTTGACCCACAGCATTTCAATCTACTCAATTTTTTACCCTTTATCCCCCCTATTATTTATTTATTGTCCTTTTTTTACTTATTTGTCTATACCCTGGTTAAAAGAAGCATCAGACACAAGGTTTTCTTTTTTTTTTTTTTTAATTTGCATATGGGCAGGAGGCACCAGGGATCGAACTCCAGACCTCCAGCACAGCAGGTCGGAGCTCTGCCTGCTGAGCCACGGCAGCCACCCAGACACAAGATTTTCACAATCACATAGTCACATTGTAAAAGCTACATAGTTATATAACCGTCTTCAAGAATCAAGGCTACTGGAACACAGTTCAACTGTTTCAGATACTTCCCTCCAGCCACTCCAATACTTTTTAGTTTATAAACTAAAAAGGGATATCTATATAATGCATAAGAACAACCTGAAGGATAATCTCTCAACTCTGTTTGAAAACTCTAAGCCACAAAAACTCTATTTTGTTTCATTTCTCCCTTTCCACTTTGGTCCAGAAGGCCTTCTAAATCCCATGCTATTGGATTCCATCTCATCTTGGGAGTCCTCTTCCATGTTGCCAAGGAGAGCCACACCCCTGGGATTCATGCCCCACATAGAGGAGAGAGCAGTGAGTTCACCTACTGTGTTGACTTAGAGAGAAAGAGGTCACATCTGACCAACAAAAGAGGTTCTCTGGGGTGACTCATGCATTATTATAAGTAAGTTTTACTTCTCCTTTGCAAGAATATGTTTCATAGAGGCAATCTCCAAGTTCAAGGGCTCAGCCTATTGAATTGGTTGTCTGCACTGTAAGAGCTTACAATCTAGGACCCTTTGCAATAGGCCTCAACCTGATAACCCATGCTGTAGATTTCAATTCTCTGAGTTTGTATATTATAATTAGTCCATTTGAGTGAGGAATGATAATATTTGTTTTTTGTTTCTGCCATTCATTCAACACATTGCCCTTAAGGGCATGACTTACATGCCCTTACAACTTCATTCCTTCTTGCAACTTACATGACTTACAACTTCATTCCTTCTTGCAACCACTAAGTAGACAATTTTATGTAAGCACACAGTTCACCTTCTGTTCCTCAGTCATTGTACCCTTAGGCCACCTTCATCTATTGCAAATCACAAACACTGCTGCCAAAACACCAGTGTGAAAATGTCCATTCATGGCCCCAGTCTCTGTTCCTCCAGGTATATATCTAGCAAAGGGGTTGAAGGATCATAAGGTAACCCCATCCTTAGTCTCCTGTGGAACCACCACACTGCCCTCCATAGGGGCTACACCTCTCAGCTTTCCTAGCAACTGTAAATAGGTACATCTCTTTCTCCACATTTTCTGTAGTGCCTGTTTCTCTCCGTTCATTTTTAAACAATTTTATTCACATATCATGCAATCTAAGCTAAGTGGATAGACATGCCTTAGACTCCTTAATCTATATGAAGATATTTCCTTTACTTCCACAAAGAATCTATGCTCCTCCCCTATGTCTTCTGCTTGTTGACATTCAATGGAAGCATATTACTATGTTACTGTGACTATAGACCCTAGCTTGCACTGATTGTATTTTTTCCTATATACCATCTGTTTTCAAGACCTTGCAATGTTGGCATTCATTTGTTCTTCATGCAAAAACATTTTTATATTTGTACATTTAATCACAATCATTGCCCACTCTAGGCATTCTTATATTATACCATCTCTGCCTTTATCCTCTATCTTTCCTTCTGGTTTCATACATGCCTACAGCCTTTCTCCCTCAACCATACAGCTTCATCAAAGTATACTTAATTATTGTGTTATCATCAGGTTGTGCTATCCATTTCTGAATTTTTACTATCAGTCCTGTTGCACAATCTATATTACTTCAGCACCAAATGCCCAATGTTGACCCTCTTTTTATCACCCAATAAATTGTGTTCTTAACTTTAACAACTCATTAATATAGTGCATATTAGTGAAACCATACAGTATTTGTCCTTTTGTTGCTACCAGTTTCACTCAGCATAATGTCCTCAAGGTTCATCCACATTGCTACATGTTTCATGACTTTACTCTGTCTTACAGCTGCATAGTATTTCATCGTATGTATATACCACAGACTGTTTAGCCACTTGATGGTTGATGGACATTTGGACTCTTTTCATCTCTTGGCAATCATAAATCACATTGCTGTCAACATCAGGGTGCAAATGTCAGTTTGTGTCCTCGCCTTCCATTACTCTGAAAATATACCTAGTAATGGGATGATTGCTGGATCATATGGCAATTCTATACTTAGTTTCCTGTGGAACTGCCAAACTGCCTTCCAGAGCAGTTGTACCATTTTACAGTCCCACCAATAGGACATAAGTGGATCTTTCTCCATTCCAATGCTTATAATTTCCTGTTGTTTTTTTTTATTTTTATAATGGGCATTCTAATGGTCATTCTAGTGGTGTGAGATGATATCTCATTGTGGTTTTGATTTGCATTTCCCTAATAGGCAGTGAAATTGAGTATCTTTTCATGTGCCATTTAGTCATTTTTGAAAAGTGTCTGTTTAGGTCTTTTGCCTATTTTTTACTTGGGTTGATTGTCTTTTTGTTACTGAGTTGAAGAATTTCGTTACATATTCTAGACCCTAACCCTTTATCTTGTATGTGGTTTCCAAATATTATCTCACATTGTATAGACTGCCATTTTATTTTCCTGACAAAATTCTTTGATGTACAAAAGTGTTTAATTTTGAGGAAATCTCATTTATTTATTTAATGCTGTGCTTTATGTCAGGTAGTGTGAGACCTCCCACTTCATTTTTATTTCTCAAGGTATTATTAGTTATTTGGGGCACCCTGCCCTACCAAATAAATCTGGTTATTTTTCTATTTCTACAAAATAGGTTGTTGGGATTTTAATTGGCATTACATTGAATCTTTAAATCAATTAGGGGTGAATTGACATCTTGACTATATTTAAGCTTCCAATTCATGAACATGTATGCCCTTCAATTTATTTAGGTCTTCCATTATTTCTTTTAGCAATTTTGTGCTGGTTTGAAAGGAAGGATGCCCCCGAAGAAAAGCCATGTTTTAATATAAATCCCATTTCATAAAGGTAGAATAATCTCTATTCAATAATGTATGTTTGAAACTGTAATGAGATCATCTCCCTGGATGATGTGATTTAGTCAAGAGTGGTTGTTAAACTGGATTAAGGGACGACATGTCTCCACCCATTTGGGTGGGTCTTGATTGGTTTATTGGAGTCCTATAGAAGAGGAAATATTTTGGAGAATGAGAGATTCAGAGAGAGCAGAACAATGTAGCCATGAGATGCAGAGAGTCCACGAGCCAGCAACCTTTGGAGATGAAGAAGGAAAACGCCTCCCGGGGAGCTTCGTGAAACAGGAAACCAGGAGACAAAGCTAGCAGATGATGCCATGTTCGCCATGTGCCCTTCCAGCTGAGAGAGAAGCCCTAATTGTGTTCGCCACGTGTGGTCTCACTTGAGAGAGAGACCCTGAGCATCATTGACCTTCTTGAACCAAGGTATCTCTCCCTGGATGCCTTAAATTGGACAATTCTATAGACGTGTTTTAATTGGGACATTTTCTTGGCCTTAGAACTATAAACAAGCAACTCATTAAATTCCCCTTTTTAGAAGCCATTCTGTTTCTGGTATTTTGCATTCCGGCAGCTAGTGAACTAGAACAAATTTCTTATAATTTTCTGGTATAGGTCTTTTGTATCCTTTCTTAAATTTATTCCTAAATATTTTATTGTTTTGATTGCAATTATAAATGGATTTTTTTCTTGATTTCCTCTTCAGATAACTCATCACAATTTTCTCAATTGTTTTCATATGCTCAATTTCATTTATTTCTGCTTTAATCTGTGTTTTTTCTTTCCTTTTGTTTTCTTTGCAGTTAGTTTGTGGTTCTATCTCAAGTTATTCCAAGTGAACCTTTAATTCCTTGATTTTTGTTCTTTTTTTTTTAATATAGGCATTCAGAGCAATACATTTCCCTCTCAGCACTGCCTTAGCTGCATCTCATAAATTTTGATGTGTTGTGGTTTCATTTTCATTTGCTTCAAGATATTTACTGATTTCTCTTGTAATTCCTTCTTTGACTTACTGATTGTTTAAGAGTGTGTTGTTTAGCCTCCATATATTTGTGAATTTTCTGGTCCTCTGCCTCATTGATTTTCAACTTCATTCCATTGTGATACAAGGAACTGCTTTGTAAAATTTCAATCTTTTTAAATTTGTTGGGACTTGCTTTGTGATCCAGAATATGGTCTATCCTTGAGAACAATCCATGAGCACTTGAGAAAGTGTGCATCCTGCTGTTGTGGATTGTAATGTTTTGTAAATGTCTGTTAAGTCTAGTTCACTTTTCATATTATTCAAAATCTCTGTTTCCTTATTGATCTATCTAGATGTTCTATCCATTGATAAGAGTGGGGAATTAATGTCTCCAATCATTATGGTAGAGGTATTTACTTCTCCTTTCAGTGTTGTTAGTGTTTGCCTCATGTATTTTGGAGCACTCTGGCTTAGTACCTAAATATTTATGATTGTTATGTCTTCTTGTTGAATTGTCCTTTTGTTAATACATAGTGTCCTCCATTAGTCTTTCTCTTTTTCCCTTCTCTTCTCTTTCTGGGACACCCATCACAAATATATTCATGTGCTTCATGTTGTCATTCAATCCTGTAGGACCCTGCTCATATTTTTCCACTTTTTTCCCTATACTTTCTTTTGTGTTTCATATTTCAGATGACCTATCCTCTAGTTCACTAATTCTTTTTTCTGCCCCTTAAAATCTATTGCTGTAGTTCTCCATTGTTCTTGTATTTCATCTCTTCTATTGTGCCTTTCATTTCCATAAATTCTGCAATTCGTTTTTTCAAACTTTCGAGTTTTTCTTTGTTTGCCCAATGTCTTCTTTATATTCTCCCTTAATTCATTGATTTTATTTTTGATGGATTTTGCATGTCTGTCAAACATCCTGAATTAGATGTTTCAACTCTTGTATCTCATTTGAAGTGTTGGTTTTGTTCCTTTGACTGGGCCATATCTTCAATTTTCCTACTAAAAGTTATTTTTTGCAGTTGTCTAGTAATTTGATTTCCTTAATTAGTTTGTTCTGGAAGTTGTTTTCACTCTTTTACTAGGGTTTTCTTGCTGGATGCCTTTGTTCTCTATCTGTTCTTTCACATTCCGTTCAGCTTATTCTAGACCTCTGGCATAGGTTCTGATTAACTGATCAGAATTTTTCAGTTCTTGTTTTTCTGTTTCTTGCCCTGCATATATGAAACATTTTCTTGAGGAGGGTATCCTCAGATATGACTAACCTCAGTCAAAATTTCCCAGCTCCAACAGGCCCATATATCAGGAGGAAAGGATAGCCAGCATCAGTTTTCCCTGAGGGTGAAACCCAGTAGGTTGTCAGACTTTCCCAGTAAGTCTCCAGATTCTGGTCTTTTTCTATCCTGCTTAGTATGTGGTGTTTGTCAGCCCACATTTCCCCACTGGTATATAGTCATGTGATGCCTTTAATTTCAGCAGTCTCCCCCTGCCAGTGTTGCAGATGAGACAGAGGCTGAGGTGGTAGGTAGGGTTTTATTGTTTCAGTTTGCCATGGGGCCTGAATTCCCTTAAGGAAGGCTTCCACTTGAAATGGGCCCTGCCCCCCCCTTTTTCTTTTAGAAGATAAGCCCTTTAGGGAACGACCCCCTTTCACCTGACTAGTTGCTTTATCTCTCAGACATGCCTTACTTTATCTCTCAGACATGCCTTACTTCTGCCCTTGTCTGGGGCAGTGCTCGAGACTGAGAGTGCTTGCACTTCTATATAATGAGCCATTAAGAAGTAAAATAAAAAACAAAAAAGCATTTTTAGAGTCGGATCCCTACTCCCTGGTGTTACCAATCAAGAGTTTAAGTTGGTATGTGAGTCTATGTGTCCTCAGGCTCTATGTGCCCCCTTTTCTTGGAGTCCATCCCTTTTCCAGGATTTTCTGCTGTCCAACTCAAAAAGCCACTGTTCGTTTGTTTGTTTTCCATCATCCCTGCCCCCTTTCTATGGGGGCAAAAACTCTTGATTCCTTTAGTGCTTATTCCAGGTTTATCTGTGCTCAGGGCCTGTTTTCAATAGTCAGAATTTGTTAATTAATTCACAGTTGGAGCTTGGTTGAGCTAAGCCCTTGCTACTAATAAAGTCTGTCTCTTTTTCCCTCAGGGAACCAGCCTGACCCACGGGGGAGAGCTACCAGCCTCCATAGCTACTTACTTTAACAAATATATTTACATCTCCTTGCTTATCTTCAATGTTCTTGAAATGTCAATTAGGATGATAGTATTGTCCAGACCTTCTGTAGCCTTATTGATTTTCTGTCTGCTTATGCTGAGACAAGTATGCTGAAGTCTCCAACTATTGTTGTGGATTTGCCAACTTCTACTTCTGTTCTATTAAATTTTATTTCATGTATTTTGAAGCTATTTTTAGGTGAATAGATACTTAACTTTGTTATATCTTTGTTGAGAGCTGGACGCATCATTATGAATGTCCTCCTTTATTCCTGATAATATTGCTGTTCTGCATTCTACTTAATCTGATATTAATATAATCACTCCAGGTTATTTTTATTAGTGTTTGCACAGTTTATATTTTCCCATCATTTTATTTTTGTCCTATCTATGTCTTTAACATAATTTGTCTTAATTTCTTTTCAGTAAAACCTCAAAAAACATTATTGTTGAGTTCATATGTTTTTGTGAAAGTCGAAGAAGATAATCCATGTAAAGTTCTTAGCTCATTGCCTCATATACAGATAGTATTTATTCAATATTGCAAACATTGCATGTGCTTCAGTTTGCTAATGCTGCCAGAATGCAATATTCCAGAAATGGGTTGACATTTTCAAGGGGGATTTATTAGGCTACAAATTTACACTTCTAAGGCCATAAAAATGCCCAAGCTAAGGCATCAACAAGAAGATAACTTCCCTAAAGAAAGGCCGATGGCATCTGGGATTCCTCTGTCACATAGGAAGGTACATGGCAACTTATCCTCATCCTTCTCTCCTGGCTTCTGGTTTTAATGGTTGTTTCCAAAATATTTCTGGGCATTTCTTTCTCTCTTTGTTTCTCCCAGGGCATCTTCTTTCTCTGTCTCCAAGCATCTCTGAGCCTGAGCTCTCTGTGCTCAATAAAGGACTTGAGTAAAGGGTTAAGACCTACCTTGAATTAGGTGGGTCACATCTCCAAAGAAACAACTTAAACAAAAAGGTCCTACTCAGAATAGGTCTGCATCCACAAGATTGGATTAGAAGAAAATAGGTGTTCTGGGGTACATAACAGTTCAAAACTAGCACAAATGTTATCACCTTTATATATTTGAAAGTTTAACCTATATTTCAACTGACATTAATTCCCTTAAAATTATTTATTCTGGATAATTTTGGAAGGCTTTTGTCCTTAAAGTCAGCTCTACCTCAAATCACTTAAATTTTCTGAATTATTTTCCTCTTTTCTCTTACTTTGTGTTTGTTCTTTATTTCTATATGTTACTATTTCAAATTCAGAAATAATCTGCCTTACCTATAGGTTTAGCTTGCTAGGGTGCTCAAAGCAGATACCATGAATTGAATGACTTAACAATGGAAATTTACTAGCTTAGTGCTTTGGGGCTAAGAAAAATGTCCAAATCAAGGCATCATGAAGTTGATGCGTTCTTCCTAAAGACTCCTGCTAGTGATTCTTGACTCCTTTGCCACATAACAAGCACATGGCACTGTCTGCTGTCCTCTCCCTTTTTTTTCTGGTTTTCATTCCATTCAGCTTCTCGCTGCTGTGGCTCTCTCTCCCTTTGTCTGCAATTCATTCTCTTATAAAGGATTCCAGTAAGAGGATTAAGATCCACCCCAGGCCATGCCTTAACTAAAGTAATTTATCAAAAGATCCTACCTACAATAAGTTTACACCGGCAAGTATGGATTATTTTAAGAACATGATTTCCTGGGTACATGTAATTCCAAACTACCTTCTGTTTAATTTCCCATTTATTTCCTACCCTAGCCTAATACTATCATAAGAAATCTAAATCTAAGTGGCTTACATATAGTAAAACTTTATTAAGGGCTTGTATGTAGTGGAGGAGATGTTTCATATCTATGCTGCATAGTGTAGTTTTAGTTGCAAGTATTTGCAACAACAAATATTTATGTTGTTGGAAATCCTTCTGAAATATTACCTTCAGGGATTTCTCAATGACTAAACAATTCTGAAGTTCCATATTCATCTTCCAACATCTTGAAGTCTCTCTCTTCCTTTCTCTCTACTCTTTTACTCCTAGATTCTTTATGATCTATAAATTCTCAATCTATTTTGTGGAGTTAATCTCTAACACTATCCATAAATTAGATAAGAACCCCCATTTCTCATGTAGAGTCAATCTTGTTATTCTCATATTAAAATATCTACTCTCTTAGTAGCACAAGCTATTAAGATATAGGAAGAGGCTGTGACTTTATTATTTATTTTTAATATTTCAATATGAATCACTGTTAATAGTACATACTGATTTTGGAATTTAGTTTTAAATAAAGGTAGTAATGGAGGCAAATCCCTAAATAGAAGTTTTCATTGCTTCTGTAGAATTATACACATTTAAAACACTCATCAATTTGAGGATGTTTTCTCCCTCCTATTTGCTTTTAGACTAATAGCAATTAGTGCTTGTGGATCTGGGAAAAAAAGGAAGTTTGGGATAATGTGTTACCTGTGTGAGTGGGATTGAAAATTATTTTTAGTCTTCTCCATAAGTGTAGATGCTAATATTTTTTAAAAATTTAACCAATTATCTCCTTGCCAAAGCTTAATTTTGTGTTGGTGGGTGTTTGCAAGTTGAATTCTTTCATACCCATATACATCCGCAATGAGCTTTCTAAGTTTCTTGCAAGCATTCCAATTATCCATTTGTGAATTTAAGAATTAGTTAGAAAATTAAAGAATGCTTCTAATGCTGAAATTTGAAATCAATAGTAATGATAAATATAATTTCTAAAATCATGCATGCACTTTTCCATATAAGACTTTACTAAGGTAGTAGTGGAGATTTCCAATATCCAACATTTAGTCTCTTCTTTTAGGTTTAATTATTCTCATCTCTGAGACCATTACAAACAAATAGGAGTGAACATGCCATCCCAGACTGTCTTCTGTTTATCAGAGTTTGTGTCTCCTCTGAACTGCAGGTGTAGAAATGAATAATTGAATTTCTAAGAGGAGGAGGTTGTGCCAAAAGATGTGATTTCCAAGTAATTACCAGGTTACTCAGTGTGGAAAAAGTTACCATAATCATGCATTTATTCCTTTCCAAAGTAATATTATATTCTTAAACTAAATAGCTTTTCTTATTTAGTTCTCTTGAGTCAAAGGAATTTCAATTGTATTTTGGCATGAATGGAGCATAATACAGCAGTAGTTTTTCATTAAATTCGACTTTAAAAGTAGCTTGTGGAGCCAAGCAACAAGGAATAAAGAAAGAATTAACCAGAAGCTCTTCTGTCACTATTTTTTTTGAGCCAAGTGTTCATTGCAGTTCACTCTGGAGAAAGCCAATAATATATTTAATTCCTTCCAATAAAAGATGAAGTGTTAACATTGAACCACTTGGTATTTAAGTAATCTTCAAAGGCATACTGCAGAAAAAGAAAAAGAAAAATCTAAGACAATATGGGTTGTAGAAGTAATATTATTTTCAAACAAGATAAATAATTCAAAACGCATCCATAGCTCCTCCAAAAAGTCTAAGTGAAATGCAAGTATTTTAATGTACACATAATGTTGATGTCTTACAATGTAGTGTTGATACTGTGTCCTTGACAACCATTCAATCATCTCTTTCCCCGTAATATTCAGGTAAAACATTATGGCATGCTTTCCCCTGTCCTGCCCCCCCCCCATCATGTTTTTGATTCTGGAACACCCAAATTTTGCTATTTTTTTTCTTGAAATATGCTCATTTCCTAATAAGTTTTCCTGCTTCTAATCATGCCTTTCCTTAGTTTATTCTCAAAAGAATGCTCAGAATGATCTTTGAAAATGAAATCAGATCATTCCACCCTGCAGCTTAAAGTGTCAAAGGCAGAATTCAATTCTACTCTTGACCCCTACCAAACTTCAAGTCAAAATTCCCCAATCTGACTTTTGTTTACTTCTCTGATTACTAGCCTAAAGCTTCTCCGCCTGGTTTGCTTCATTAACTACTCTTTCTTTTGTTCTTCACACATTCCCTCACATGCCACATGCTTTCCCTCTTTTTGGAAACTGCTTGTCTTATGCTCCAGCATATTTCTTTCCAAACAAATATGTCCCAGCACATAAATCAGTCATAAAAGCTCTCCTGTCTCTCAGTCACATCATATCATGTCAGTGTTTTATTTTTTTAACAGTACTTATAATGGTTCATAGTGACATTATTTTTACTTATTTATTACCCTCCTCATTTCCCTATAAGTTCTAAAGATGGGGCCAAGAGGAGAAAATATTGTGAAGCTCTGTGCAGCCCCTGTTTGTGTAATACTTATGGAAGCTGAATGACCAATAAAAGAAATGAATTTGCTCTTAATAAAATTACACACTCAATTAAATGCCTCCTTCAACCTGTATGAAAAGAATCACATAAAAATGTATGGGTGATACTTCCCTGGCAGGGGAGATAACATGATCATGAAGGTGGTTTTCCCAGGGCGAGGCTTATCCATTGCACTCCAGATGTGCTGACCCCTGCGATTTCCCCAAATGTGGGAAACTCGGCTGCATAAAAAAAAAATGTATGGGTGAGAAAAAAGGAGTAAATGAGCTGGTAAATGTATTGCCAAGCAAAAGGACTTGGAAATAATGTGATTGGAAAGAATGCGGGCACAATTGATGTCTATGCTGAGGAAATTCTTACTCCCCATTAGGTGTTCAAATCCTAGAGACTGGAATATAGGCTTATCTTTTGTGTAAGATATTGCAATAGCTGTTGTAAGTCAAATGAAAATGTATTAGAAAAATATGTCACGAGGTGATATTGACAGGTGTCAGAATGAGGAGGAAGACATTAATGCAGTGAGACTGATCCATTTCTCTCCCAATTACGGAGCGGGGGTGAAGTCTACGAAGAAGGAAAGAAGGGCTCTGTTCGAATAGCCCTGTAGATACACTGATAACTGAATTCTTAGGTAAGTAGAATAATGCTATTTGCTAGAAGGTAAGTCTTTTTCTATAGATTGTTCTCAAGCAGAAAGTTCCTGGTTTAAAATTTCTTATGGTACATGAGCATAAATATGATCCATGGATTTTGGGGAGAGGTCATCCTGGAGAAAGTTTGTTCTCTAGGTGACCACCAGGGCTAAAAATAGAGGTGTTTCAGAATTAAATGCTCCCCACTTTGTAAGGTCACTGAAAACCTCGCTTAGAGATATTCATCTGTTATTCTCTGTCACAAACAGGATATTTAATGAGTGAAGAAAGGACCTAGAGATCCACAGAGAATGTTCCAGACATCTCATCTGCAGCCTGACTTGTTTAATTGCTTATAATCTTGGATTTTTAGCAAAGTTTGACACATAAGAGGTAATTAATAGATATTGAAAAGCTCTTAAATGCTTGGGGTTTTAAATACGTTATTCCAAAATTATTTGAGGTAGAACTTATTGGTTTCCTTTTAAGATGAATTAAGTGAGATTCAATTAACTCAATAACTTATCTCAGCCAGATAAAAAAAGAGAATTAATCAGGCATGCTTTATTCCACTGTCTATGCTCAAAAGGCATTTTAACATGGATGATTCAGTCTACGGGTAAAATAAATAAAGGTGAAGTCATTTTATTTTTAGAGCCAAAATTCAGAGCTATTGCAGTTTTATCAAGCTAGAAAATTTAATATGGCTGTATTTTTATGGTCTGAGTGGCTAGAACCTGGCAGAAGAAAACCAATCCACTTAATCCACTTCAACACCTTTTACTATCAAAACAAATACAGATAGGTAAAATGATTTTTTTAAATGGTGGTAAAATTTATGAAGACAGCAATAATGAAAGCTTCAAATATCGTTAGTTTTGACCTAAAAACACATGGCTGTATTCTCATTTAGATTTATAACCTGGAAAAAGAGGAGGAGGATTCAAGTGTGGAAAAAAGCTTGAATTTTGACTAATTTTTTTTAAAATTGTACATTTAGAATACTAATTTATTTTTCAAAGTTTACAAATCTGAAGCATTTTATAGCATTTAAGATAAATATCTTATAGTCCTTGACAGATGTTTTTTAAAAAAGAATGGAAAGCTCCTGGATAAACTCTGAGTTAATAGGGTAACTTGTTAAATAAGAATTTTTCTTTCTTCTTGGTTAGTATTATGAATTTAAATTTTGATCAACATGCACTGTTCTATATAGATGAAAAGATCCAAACTATTTAAATGGAAACTAAGTAGAAGCAAATAGCAGGAGACACTCCTAAAAAGAAAGTTGAAAACAATTGTAATGTTTTATTTCTTACAGAAATCAACAATAATAATAATAATATGATTTATGTTTAGAGGGAAAGTCTTAGCCAGAAATTATTTGTGGCTATGTTTTCCAGTGATTTGCTTTTGCTTAAATTATGCAGCTACATTCTTTAATTCCTTGTTTGCTATGCACAGAAAGATTTCCCTTGAGGATTCTTGCATATATATATGTGTGTGTGTGTGTGTGTGTGTGTGCCCGCGTATTCCTTTGTTGCTAATTCTGTAAAAATCTCTCATTTCTTGGGCTTCTAAGGTGGTGCTTATCTATACAGAACCATAAGTAACATGAAAATGGCCTAGAGAAAGTATAAAATGGAGATGTCTTCACAAAAGTCACATTAATATCACATGAAATAAATAGTCTCTGACCTGGCTACTCCTTGGTGTTAGGTTTTGGGAGCAAGTTCTCAGCTCACAGAAATGTATAACATTTTTCTAATATTTCAGAGCATGATATAGTTAAGGATTAAAGATGACTGGAACCTAAGTTGTCGTTTGTTTTTAATTTTTTTTTTTTTTTTAGTTTGATAAATTGCAACGTGGACAAAGCAAGGCTGGAAAGAAAATAGGTAATGTGAATCCAACTAATATATAATCTACTAACTGAAGGAACCAAATGATTATACTATTAGACCTGCAACCCATTAAAAAATAAATTAGTTATTTGGGAGGGGAAAAAAGTTTGGGGCTCTTATAATCATTTTCTTCTCCATATGAGGAATACTGAGTACACAGGGCATCTCTGCTATTATAAGCTTTAAAAAAAGACAATTATTCAGTACTTGAAACCAATGCACAAAGGTAAAAAATAATTTTGTCATTGAAACATTTATCTCTAATAGGATCTTGAAGGAAAATGTTACTAAGAAGTCATTAAATTTCACTTGTAAAAAAGGGTAATTTAGACACAGTATTTTATACAAAGTCTCTCATTTAGTTCTTGGATTAATTTACATATCATTAATTTTAGCTCATTGTAAATATCATGCTTAGTCAATCATTACTTACATAAGCAAAATAAAATATAAAACACAAGGGGAATAAATGTACATTTTCACTCCAAGAAAACCATCTGTACCCAAACAACTGTAGGCCAAAGTAACTTCTGAACAAAAATAGATACTTGGAGTTGTGCTTTCAACTTGCCTTGAGTGCCATTCATTGATTAGAAGAGTCTCGTGTCCCATCCTTAGGTTTGTGCAGAATTTGCCTAAAGCGAAGGTTGATTTTCAGAACGCTGTTGAATCTCTGATTATCTGTATTCTCACAATACTAAAATATATTTAATAAATCAGTGTGCAAAGACTTAATTTTTTTCCTGGAAATTTTGGAAAATGTAAACTGATAAAATCCAATGATGCTTGAAATGTCAGTGGCAGATACAGATGCCATTTTGAGCCTTTGGCAGATTCTTAGAGATCAATCACAGTGCAGCCATTTAGGATTTTGGAATACTGCTATTCTCTGAAGATAACTATCCTCCTTTTGAGAAACAGCTTTGGACTGCTACCCAGCCTTAATAGAGACTGAAACTTTAGCCATGGGCCACCAAGTACCATGCAACTTGAACTGCCCATCAAGAATTGGGTGTTATCTGACACACCAAGCCACAGAGTCATACCTGGCAGCAGACTACATTATCAAATGTGAGTGGTATAAATGAGATCAGGCTCAAGCAGGCCCTGAAGACACAAATAAGTTGCATGAGGAAATGGCCCAAATGCCCGTGGCTCCCACTTCTTTTACATTATCCTCTCTCTACCAGCCTGAACTATGTCCGTATGGGAAGTTCCCTAGGACCAGTTGCCTGAGGAAAAGAAAAACTTGGTATTGGCTTCCAGGTGGTTCTACATGATATGCAGGAATAACCCAAAATTGGACAGCTGTAATCCTACAGTCCCTTTCTAGGACATCTTTAAAGGAAAATTTTATCGTTGGTCAGAACCTTGAGCAGTGTGCGTGGTTGTTCATTTCACTTGGAATGAGAAATGACCAGAAATCTTTCATTTGGGGTTTTGTGTTGTCATGTGATAAATACCTGATTAAAAAGAAAGAAAACAATTCCCGGCCCACACATTCCCCAAACAAACAAGCAAACAAACAAATTAAAAACCAAACAAACAAAAAATTTCAACAAATGGTGCTGCAATAATGGGATACTCATACGGAAAAAGAATGAAATGTGACCCCCCCCCATACAGCATGCAAAAAAAAAAAAGGGTAAAAAGAAAGAAAGCAAACAAGTAAATAAAATAAGACTGGCATGGCTCAATTTTGGGAATATGTTAGAAATCACAAATGATGATTAATCCAATAACCTGTACTACAGGATCCATAAAATGTAAAACAAAAATACACAATAAAATATCTTTTCCTTTTGGCAACTTCAGTGGGAAAAGTGTTTCTTCCTCAATATCTCTGATTGAAAAGGTTCATGGAGACTTCACATTGAGGTAGTTCGGTTCTTTTCATCACTGAAATAATGTAGGGTCAGAATAATTCAGAAAACTTATTTCCAAGGCTTGGGACATGGATCTACCTTCAACAGGAAGCTAGCTAAGAGTCCTTGTACAGAATGGTTTTCCCTTGATAAAAAGAATGGGAAGAAGCGATCAGCAGGCAGACTGCACAGATAGATTCCATATCTGTTGAGCATAGAGCCATCAAAGGAGGTAGTATTTTGAAGGCTATTTTCACCATTATAGAGACAGAATGAAGAACTTGATCTTGTTCTCTATTCTTCTCACGCTGTTCAAGTCTTTTAATAAATCTTCTTACATTCAAATTAACATTAGGAATTAAATCCCAATTTTTTGCTACCACCCCATACTGCTAATCTCTAGATAAATATGTCTGCCTACTAAAATTTCCCACTTGATATGTTCCACAGACACCTCAAACTCATTATGATTCTCCCCTCTGTCCTTCCAACTCCTAATTTTTTCACAAATATTTAATCAATTTCTAAATCATGCAGCTTCCAATGCCATAATTATTATTGAAATTGTCTTCTTTACATTCACTTCATTCTTCAGTTTGTAATTGAATTAATAGAACAGGTATCAAAACAATTTCCCTTTTTAAATATAGCCCATCTCTAATGTTCTGCTGTTAGGAAATTTTTCCAAAACACAAATCAGAGCAACAGCACTCTTGATGGTTTGGCAAAATGCAAAGAAATTACAATATTTAAGGTCTGACCCTTCCTTTCTCTCCTTTTGTGCTTCTTCCCACCAATAAATAACTTGTATACTAGCCACATCCATTTCCTTGTTCAATAGCAAAACCTCTTTTTACATATTTATATGTACTCTTCTCTCAAACCTGCCTTCTTCTTTGCCTAAATTCCTTTTTTCCAAATTTGTGAATGAATCATCCTTATGTTTTCATTTTCAATCTAACTTTGAATATCATTTTCTCCTGGATGTCTTTCTTTACACTCAAAACTAGTGTTTCCCAAAATCTGGGACATCAGATCTTTCTAAAAGTTACACAAATGAAAAAATAATGTTACACATCTGTATCTACCTGGATTAGAGAAAAAATTACACACATCCAACCTGTCATCATGGTTATCATCTTTCTCAGGCAAGGCTTCTTTAATTTGATTTGGAGTCAATTTACGAAGTTATGTAAATAAGAGTGCAGAAACATTCGGATACAGCAGTGATTACATAGTGAGGAGCCACTAATGATTCATGGTAGGAATCATTCTTCTCTAGGGTATGTCATCTTCCTCTACACTCCCAAACACTTATTACTTTAATGTAATTATTCTCCATTGAACTGCAGATCCCTTAAAGCAGACATAGTGTCTGATTCATTGTTTCATTCACAATTCTTGCCATATCATAGGGTCTCAATTGTCTTTTATGAATAAATCAATGAATAATGGATGAATTATTGAATGAACTTTAATTCAAATCAGTAGCTAACCCAGTGCAATTGCCATATTATACGTCTCCATGGATGATATTATCTGAAGATGAATTTTCTCAATTTCTTATTTCTTCAGTCACTATAAATTTGGGCATGCTTTTAAATATCAGAGGGTTTTGAATATTAGGTATTATAGTATGAGAACACCTACACAACTGCCTTTGAGCCTTAAAGGATAGTATGCTTTTGAGCAGAAAAGATAAAATATGTCAAATGAATGTCAGAGACTAATACTTAAGCATTCTGGGCTGTCTTCCTTATCCATTACCCTTTTATTTGTCTAAGTCTATAGTTTTGCCAATGAAGTTTGTACTTTTGTTTTTCAATTTAAATTCCTGAACTGTCATCTCACATAAGTTATTTGTGTTTAAATGACTTTACTGCCATCGGTTTACTTTAACATACCAAAGCTTTGCTGCCTGGAATTAAGCTTCACACATAATTCTTCTCCCTATATTTGAAAAATAGTGCTATATTTTCAGAACAGATAATAAGATCTGACACATTGCTAAACACCCACAGGTAACCTGCCTCCTCACATGTTTATTAAAAATATATTAGGTTTGCTTCTCAACTTTATATCTATCATGATAAAAATTTTTTTTCTTACATTTAAAATGAAAATTTCCTTCCCAAGGTAACTTGCATCCACTCCGCTAAATGCTACATATTCTTTCTTACATTTCATATCATGTCATCACAGTGCTGAAGTTTGACCCAAGTGCGTATTTGTAAAGCGATACACACCCACTGCGTTACCTCTTTCTCATTCCGCTGTCTATACCCAAAGATTCGACAAAAATAAAGAGCACAGAATAAAAACTTTTCTTTCTTTTCAGTTTTGTTGAATCAAATGCATGCAGGTTGTATCACATAAATCCATTCTAGAGAAAAGAAGTTAAGTAACTTCAGGGGTTTACCTTTCCAAATAACTGTTGGTTACTTTCTATTCTTTATAAATGAGAAAACTAAATGAATCACATGAAATGATACTGTCTTTTTCAAACCACTAAATATCCATTTTATTTATAAATATTAAAATAAGGCAAAATCTAACATATCTAGCTATAATTAGTGCATTTCTAATCTGTGAATAAGAGAAAAGTATAAATCATTTAAATTTCAAAATTATAAAAATATTTGTGCATATGTTATATGTATCACCTACACCATATACGCATCTAAGTGTATAATGTACAACATTTTGTATTGGCTTTAATACATTTATAAGAAATTCATATAAAATATATGAGCACAATACATTTACTTAGCAAATATTGGCTATCTAATTAGAATAGAAGGAAAGTATAGCGTGAGGATTTGTTTGCTTGTTTATTCAAAAAATTACTATGTACCCAAAGATGTAATGGACTTTGTCTTCCTTATTGTTTGGATTTTGCAATGTCTAATGGCCTTCTTAT
>PVIY010012055.1:0-63267 GCA_004026745.1 Myrmecophaga tridactyla | reverse complement strand
CATTTATAGAACGTTACACCTCACAACAGCAGGATACACCTTTTTCTCAAGTGCTCATGGATCATTCTCAGGACAGATCATAAGCTGGGTCACAAAGCATGTCTCAATAAATTTAAAAAGATTGAAATCATACAAAACACTTCCTCAGATCATAAAGGAATGAAGTTGGAAATCAATAGTAGGCCGAGTGCCAGAAAATTTACAAATATATGGAGGCTCAACAACACACTCTTAAACAACCAGAGGGTCAACAAAGAAATTACAAGAGAAATCAGTAAATATCTCAAGGCAAATGAAAATGAAAACACAACATATTAAAATTTATGGAATGGAGCAAAGGCAGTGTTAAGAGGGAAATTTATTGCCTTAAATGCCTATATCAAAAAAGAAGAAAGAGCAAAAATTGAGGAATTAACTGTCCACTTGGAAGAACTAAAGAAAGAACAGCAAACTAACCCCAAACCAAGCAAAAGGAAAGAAATAATGAAGATTAGAGCAGAAATAAGTGAAACTGAGACCATGAAAACAATCAAGAAAATCAACGAAATCAGAAGTTGGTTCTATGAGAAAATCAATAAGATTGATGGACCCTTAGCAAGGTTAACAAAAAGAAGAATAGAGAGGATGCAAATAAATAAAATCAGAAATGGAAGAGGAGACATAACCACTGACCCTACAGAAATAAAGGAAGTAATGAGAGGATACTATGAACAACTTTATGCTAATAAACTCGACAATGTAGATGAAATGAACAACTTCCTAGAAAGGCATGAACAACAAACACTGACTCGAGAAGAAATAGATGACCTCAACAAACAAATCACAAGTAAAGAAATTGATTTAATCATTAAGAAGCTCTCCAAAAAGAAAAGTCCAGGACCAGATGGCTTCACATGTGATTTCTACCAAGCATTCCAGAAAGAATTAGTACCAATCCTGCTCAAACTCTTCAAAAAAATTGAAGAGGAGGGAAGGCTACCTAACTCATTCTATGAAGTCGACATCACCCTCATACTAAAGTCAGACAAAGATATTACAAGAAAAGAAAACTATAGACCAATCTCTCTAATGAATATACATGCAAAAATCCTCAAGAAAATTCTTGCAAATAGAATCCAGCAGCACATTAAAAGAATTATGCACCATGACCAAGTAGGATTTATCCCAGGCATGCAAGGATGTTTCAGCATAAGAAAATCAATTAATGTAATACACCACATCATCAAATCAAAGCAGAAAAACAAGATGATCATCTCGATTGATGCAGAAAAGGCATTTGACAAAATTCAACATCCTTTCTTGTTGAAAACACTTCAAAGGATAGGAATAGAAGGGAACCTCCTCAACATGATAAAGGGAATATATGAAAAACCCACAGCTAACATCATCCTCAATGGGGAAAAACTGAAAACTTTCCCCCTAAGATCAGGAACAAGACAAAGATGTCCACTATCACCATTGTTATTCAGCATTGTGTTGGAAGTTCTAGCCAGAGCAATTAGACAAGAAAAAAATATATACAAGGCATCAAAATTGGAAGGAAGAAGTAAAACTCTCACTGTTTACAGATGATATGATACCATATGTCAAAAACCCTGAAAAATCCACAGCAAAACTTCTAGAGCTAATAAATGAGTACAGCAAAGTGGCAGGTTACAAGATCAACACTCAAAAATCTGTATTGTGTTTCTATACACTAGTAATGAACAATCTGAGAGGGAAATCAAGAAAAAAATTCCATTTACAATTGCAACCAAAAGAATAAAATATTTAAGAATAAATTTAATGAAAGAGACAAAAGACCTATACAAAGAAAACTATAAAAAATTCTTAAAGTAATCACAGAAGACCTAAATAAATGGAAGGGCATACCGTGTTCATGGATTGGAAGACTAAATATAGTTAAGATGTCAATTCTACCTAAATTGATTCACAGATTCAATGCAATACCAATTAAAATCCAAAAAACTTACTTTTCAGAAATAGAAAAGCCAATTGACAAATTTATCTGGAAGGGCAGTATGCCCTGAATAGCTACAAATATCCTGAGAAAGAAGAATGAAGTCAGAGGTCTCACACCTGACTTGAAGGTGTATTAAGAACCTACAGTGGTCAAAACAGCATGGTACTGGCATGCAGATAGATATACTGACCAATGGAATCAAATAGAGTGCTCAGATATAGACCTTCTCATCTATGGACAATTGATCTTTGATAAGGCAGTCAAGCCACTCACCTGGGACAGAACAGTTTCTTCAATAAATGATGCCTAGAGAACTGGATATCCACACACAAAAGAATGAAAGAGGATCCATATGTCACACCCTATACAAAAATTAACTAAAAATGCATCAAGGAACTAAACATTAGATCTAAGACCATAAAACTTTTAGAAGAAAATGTAGGGAAATATCTTATAAATCTTATCATAGGAGGCAGTTTCCAAGACCTTACACCCAAAGCACAAGCAAGAAGGAAAGAAAGAAATGAGAACTCCTCAAAATTAAACATTTTTGTGCATCAAAGAACTTCATTAAGTGACTTCTCCACTGCTGGTGGGAATGTCAAATAGTACAACCACTGTGGAAGGCATGTGGTGTTTCCTCAGGAAGCTAAATATAGAATTGCCATATGACCCAGCTGTACCATTGCTAGATGTCTACTCAGAGGACATGAGGGCAAGGACACAAATGGACATTTGCACACCAATGTTTATAGCAGCATTATTTACAATTGCCAAGAGATGGAAACAGCCAAAATGTCCATCAATAGATGACTAGCTAAACAAGCTATGGTATATACATAAGATGGAATATCATGCAGCTGTAAGACAGAATAAAGTTATGAAGTATATAACAACATGGATGAACATTAAGGACATTAGGATGAGTGAGATTAGCCAGAAACAAAAGGACAAGTACCATATGGTCTCACTGATATGAACTGACATTAGTGAATGAACTTGGAGAATTTCAGTGGGTAACAGAGACCATCAGGAGATAGAATAGGGTAGATATTGGATAATTGGAGCTGAATGGATACAGATTGTGCAACAGAACTGATTGTAAAAATTCAGAAATGGATAGCACAATACTACCTAATTGTAATACAATAATGTTAGAAAACTGAATGAAGCTGAATGTGCTAATGATAGAGGGAGGAGGCCTGGGGGCACAAATGAAATCATGAGGAAAGAAAGGTGATAGATATGGTATAATCTATGAATGCCTAGAGTGTATAATGATAGTGACTAAATGTACAAATTTAAAAATATTTTTGCATGAGGAAGAACAGAGGAATGTCAATACTGCAGGGTGTTGAAAGTAGATGGTAATTAACATTTTAAAACTTTAACTTATATGTGAGACTAAAGCAAAAAATGTTTATTTGGTACAAAATTTATATTTTGTTTAGTGCATTTCCTATTATAACTTAAGTGGACAGCTTAATTGAACACCATAGCACATGGAATCTTGAGTAGGGCATGAGATTTTGTAGGTTTGTCCAGAGTGATGCCATGATAAACCCCAGAGTGATTTGAACAGTGAATAAAATGTATTTGCAAAGTTCCCTTGGGGGAATGGAGAGAAAGGGGAAAAATTCAACTTCCCCAAGTGGAGGATTCTTGATATTCTCACAAGCACTGAGATATGAGATATGAGATATGGTTGTGTCCCCACAACCAAAGTAATAAGCTGAGCCCCCAATCTTGGGGGTTGTTCATATGAAACTCAACCCTACAAAGGATAAGCTAAAAGTCACCTCCCAAGAGAACCTCTTTTGTTGCTCAGGTGTGGCCTCTCTCTCAGCCAATACAACAAGCAAACTCACTGCCCTCCCTCTCTCTATGTGGGACATGACTCCCAGGGGTGTGGACCTTCCTGGCAACGTGGGACAGAAATCCTAGAATGAGCTGGGACTCAGCATCAAGGGGTTGAGAAAACCTTCTCGACCAAAAGGAGGAACAGCGAAATGAGACAAAATAAAGGGTCAATGGCTGAGAGATTCCAAACAGAGTTGAGAGGTTATCCTGGAGGTTATTCTTATGTATTATACAGATATTACCTTTTTAGTTAAGATGTAATGGATAGGCTGGAGGGAACTGCCTGAAAAATGTAGAGCTGTGTTCCAATAGCCATATTTCTTGAAGAAGATTGTATAATGATATAGTTTTCACAATGTGACTGTGATTGTGAAAACCTTCTGTCTGATGCTTCTTTTATGTACCCTATCGACAGATGAGTAAAACACTATGGATGAATATAAATAATAGGGGGAATAAATGTTAAAATAAATTTAGTAGATTGAAATTGCTAGTAATCAATGAAAGGGAGGGGTAAGGGGTATGGTATGTATGAATTTTTTTCTGTTTTCTTTTTATTTCTTTTCTGAATTGATGCAAATGTTCTAATAAATGATCATGATGATGAATAATACAACTATGTGGTGATTTTGTGAGTTATTGACTATATATCAAGAATGGAATGATCATATGGTAAGAATGTATTTGTATGTTGTTATGTTTAATAAATAAAAAGGTAAATAAATAAAAACAAGCAACAACAACAAAAAAAGAACAGAGAGGGTGGTAGAAGAATAGTTCAGTAGTAGAATTCTTACATGTCATACAGGAGACCTAGGTTTGATTCCCGGTCCATGCACTTCCCAAAAAACAAACAAACAAGTAAAAACAAACAAAAAAATCAACAAATGGTGCTGTATTAATGGGATACTCACATGGAAAAATAATGAAATTATTCCATACAACATACAAAAAAAATGAACAGAGAGAAACAAGTGTTACAGAAAATACAGAGAGATGTACCTATTCATTGTCGGTAGGGACTGAGGGGTACAGTCCTTTGGAGGGCAGTGTGGTGGTTCCACAGGAGGCTAGGGGTGGGGTTGCCATATGATCCTGTTGGTCAGTATATACATGGAGGAACTAAGTATTGGGACAGGAATGGACATTTGCACACTGGTGTCTATGGCGGCAGTAGTCATGATCCACAATGGATGGAGGTGGCCTAAGGGTACAATCACTGAGGAATCGAAAGGGGAACTATGGTGTATACATACGATGGACTACTGAGCCCTCACAAGAAGGAGTGAAGTTGTGAGGCAGGCATGCAACTAGGTGAATGAACCTAAAGGACTGTATGTTGAATGAAAGAAATGTCAGGAAAAAAAAGACAAATATTATCACATGTCAATCTTACGGACCAACTATAATAAAAACTCGGTGAACTAAAGTTGAGAACATCGGTTATTTGTTTGGAGCCTATTGTAAAGGGTCCTAGATTGTAAGTTCCTACATATATTAGGAGGTATAAGGGTTCATTCTAAATGCTGAGATACTGAGCTGTTTGTATATAACCTGGTCCTTCCCAGAAGTTTTGGGTACTTATGTGACACCTGAGACTCAGAATTAGAGCTCAAAGCTATGAAGTCAGCAGTATCCCATACAGGAAGTGTTTAAAAAGATGAAAAAGGGATCAGACTTCGAGTACAGACATGAATGAAGCTGATCTAGACAGGTCTAAGGTATATTAAAATACAGGATAAAGGATGATATCGTCCATATTTTAAAACTTCAACTTCTGTGTGAGACTAAAGGGAGAGATGTTTATTTGGTGCAAAATTTATATTTTGGGTAGTGCATTTTCTAATCAACTTGTATGGTCAGTTTAGTTGAACATGGAATCTTGAATAGAGTGTGAGATTTTGTTGGTTTGTCCAGGTTAGTTTGTCCAGCCCTGATATATTCCAGAGTAGTTTGGGCAGTGAAAAAAAGAAGTATTTGCAAAGTCCCCTTGGGGGAATGGGGAGAAAGGAGTAAATATTCAATTTCCCCATTCAGAGAATTTCTGATATTCTCACAAGCAGTGGGGACAACCAATTTAATAGGCCAAACTCTCCTTTTTGGGGCTCATCCCATGAAACGTATTCCTGCAAAGGACAGGCTAGGCCTATTAAAATTAGTCCTATGAGTCACCCCCAGAGAACCTCTTTTTCGCTCAGATGTGGCCTCTTTCTCAAAACAAACTCAGCAGGTAAACTCACTGCCTACCTCCTACATGGGAAATGACTCCCAGGGGGATGTAAGTCTCCTTGGCAACATGGGCCAGAAACCAGGATAAACTGGTTGCCAGCATCAAGGGATTGAGAAAGCCTTCTTGAACAAAAAAGAGGAGAGATAAATAAGATCAAATAAAGTTACAGTGGCTGAGAGATTTCAGAGTCAACAGGCTATCCTGGAGATTACTCTTATGCATTATATAGATATCCCTTTTTAGTTTATGGTGCATTGGAGTGGCTGGAAGTAAGTATCTGAAACTGCTGAGCTGTGTTCCAGTAGCCTTGATTCTTGAAGATGATTGTATAATGATTTAGCTTTTACAATGTGACTCGGTGATTGTGAAAACCTTGTGACTGATGCTCCTTTTATCCAGGGTATGGACAGAAGAGTAAAAAAATATAGATAAATAAATAAATAAATAATAGAGGAGACAAAGGTTAAATAAATTGGGTAGATTGAAATACCCAGTCGTCAACGGGAGGGAGGGGTAAGGCGTATGGTATGTATGAGTTTTTTCTTTTTTCTTATTTCTTTTTCTGGGGTGATGCAAATGTTCTGAAAACTTATCATGGTGATAAATACACAACTATTTGATGATATTGTGAGCACTGATTGTACACCACGTATGAAACGTATGTGTGTGAAAATTTGTCAATAAAAATATTTTTTAAACAAATGCAACACGTCTCTTTAGGGAAAAACCCTTAACCAAGCCCCACCTGATTCCCACAATAACACCCCAATGAAAGTGAGTTTGCAACACAAAATAAAATATATGAGAAAATTAGAAAGGCAATATGTATGCAAATGAATAGCACTTGAATAACACTTTCGTTGCTAAGTACTGGAATTTTCCTAAGCAGGGCAAACTCCATCAGTCCGTAATATCTGGTATCTTTTTTCCTCAGTGAAGCAGTATTTGGAATCCCGTTAAAAAGGTTGGGAAGATTATCCACCATACAGGTTCACGAAATGAAGAAAACAAGTTATGGAATAATTAGTTTAGGCCACTTTTTTCTAAAGAAAAACCACAAAGGTTTTATGTTTGTAAGCACATACAACAGGACATGAAAATATATATACTAAACTTATTGAAGCACAGGATTTGGAGAGGATTAGGGGAGATGAATTTGAAACACCTGCATATTGTTGGGATATTTTTCTTTTGACAATAGCATTCGTAATTTTGAAAAATATTTTAAAGGATTCTTTTGTTTGTTACAACAATAACAGCTGTTTTGTCATTAATAATGGACAAAGCCCAGTTTTCCAAGTGCAGTCCAACTGCTACAAGGAAGTAAATAATAGGGTAGGAAGAGTATAAGTCTTTGAAAATCCTGTTTTTCCCACATCTCTTAGTTTGGTATTCTTTCACCTACAGTACGATTATTCAGAAGCCGGTTTTCACAAAGTGCCCCATTCCAAGAATAATGCTCACTGAGAACAGCTTGGAAATGATTCAAGAAGACAGCAAGTCACAGTTGCCTTACATAATAAATTTTATAGTCATGCCCCAGAGATCAGATCACAGCATTAGGAAAGGTGGTGAAATCATCCCCTCACGTGTGTTTGTGACAGATTTATTCAGGTAATCAAAGAAATTCTAGCCAAAGCAGAATGACTAGTTGCATGTAAAACATATGAATACTAAAAGACTAGCAACTATATGAAATTGTGAAGAATTGAATCGTTTGGGTTATCTTGCTAAAAGGATGCCTTTATAAACCACAGGGAGAACAATTTACTGTGTTTCAAGCATAAAAGCCTTGCTATAGGTAAGAGGTGGGTAAAATATAGGAAAAGAGAAATTTTCAAGACAGAATAAAAAAATGGGTAGTTAAGCCCTACATGACAAGAAAGGGTAGTTAGATTTCAATTGCATTGAAATTTAGCATCTGAAATTCAGCCTTTGAAAATTTCATTTTTTTTTTTTTGAAGAAAAAAAGGCAACTTTATTTGGAGACAGCAGAAAGGCTTAACTGTGTTCTAATTTGAACACCTAGGTTCGTAAGGAATGCCTTGAAACTCCTTTTGAAGATCCGAGTTCCTCTTGAAAATTTCATTTTAATTGAATACAGTTCAGAATAAATATCTGAATTATGAGACTGAGCTGATTCTATTTTTTTCCTTATACAAAATGTATTCTCCTCCTGGTGATATTTGAGACTAGCTGAGCATCAAATAAGACAATGACTGCAAGTGATTCTAATATACCAAATAAAAATTCGTGAGACCATAGTGATAGTCAAAAGACAGAAAGGCAAAAAAATTAGGAAAGCTTTTTTTTTTTTGTAGAGGAATGCCAGCTAACAAAAGAAGGGGATATTTCTACCATTTGGCACCTCACCCTCTCCAGGCAGTAACTGATTTGGGCAAAGATCAACAATGTTTGCTAAAGCCATTAAGTGAAAGATTATTAAGGAATATACATAGTACTAAAAAAAAAATTACCTATATATACTAACCATTTGCAAAGGGGAAAAAAACACTTATCTTTATAATGGAGTCTGGCGTGCACCAAGTGAACACTGAGATAAGGTGATGGAGGGCAACCTCATATTATATGGTTCTTGATGTGGAGCAATACAAAGCACACATCACCACTGAAATCTTGGCAAGAAAGTTAACCCTGACTCCAAGGAAGGTTTACACAGTTTACAGGAAATAGAGGGGCTAGAATATGTTAAAGGACAAAATAAGGAAACAACAAAATCCAAACTGCGGGCACTTTCCAAGACAATTGTCCTGAATTCTTCAAAATATCAATGTCATTTTTTTTAAAGTAGGGGGATATTTAATAAAATTAAAGAGAGCCAGCAACCAACCGCAATGCACAAACCTTGACAGGATCCTGGTTGGGGGGGAAATATTTTAAATTCTTGGAACAAATCAGAAAATTTGAATTTAGATTAAATATTTGGTATTATGAATTGTAATTTTCCTAGGTGTGATCCTGATATTTTGGTTATATAGGAGAATTTCCTTCTTTTTAAGAAATATAAATTAGGCTTTTAGGGATGAAATGTCACCATGCCGCCTGTAATTTATTTTTAAATGGTACAGGATTATATGTGGGGGTGAAGGAAGGATGGCCAGTATCTGACTGTCTTTGATCTACAAAACCAGCAAAGTGGTTTAATCTAATATATATAGAGAGCTAGATAATTAAAGCAAACACAGCAACTGTTGAATCTAGGTAGTGGGCATACAGGATTTATTTGTACTTTCAACTTCTCTAAGCTTAAAATTTTTTATAATAAAATCTCAGGGGGATTCTTTTCAGAAATGTTTTCTTTAGAAGACACCTATCAATTCTACCTTGAATTTTAAATAACTTTTTTTTTTTTTTTAGCATGGGCAACACCGGGAATCAAACCCGAGTCTCTGGCATGGCAGGCAAGAACTCTGCCTGCTGAGCCACCAAGGCCTGCCCTTAAATAACTATTTTAAAGACATGATTCACTTTTCCACATTTACTTATTCACCATCCAACCCAGTAATGCTCCTAAAATCTGCCTAGTTATTGCAAATAATATCCTAAAACTAAAATAGACCTAATATAAATTTCACAGATAACACCAATAATCAGCACAAATTTATAGGTGTAAACATCAGGTTTTATACCCAAATAACAAACTTAACAGCAGTAAAACAAATTGTTTATTACAGCTGATAATGTGTTATATTAAATTTACACAATGATATATATAAAAACACATACTGCTTATATATCACACAGTAATTTAACATCAATAGGAATATGAAAACAAATACTACTCATGCACAAAACATGCATATATTGTTTTTAAAAAAGCAATTTTACACAATACTGTTTATCAAAAAAAAAATATTTCATAAGCCCTTCCATACAGGGTCAGTGGTCCAATCTGGACTGAATTGCACTAAAATGTTGGGGTCAATGCTTAGGTGGCACAGTGCTCAATGAGCAACTCTGGATTGTTTCAAACGGGTTCCTCTGTTAGAAGTGAATTTCTTTATACCCAAGGACCAAAATTTTATTCCAAAGGCAAATCCTTCAAGGAAGGAAGGGTTAGAGCTGCTGCAAGTTAGGGAGGGAAGGAAAGGCATCAAAATGTTGGGTAAACAATCCTAGAATGGGATTATTGTAACCAGGGCCCAGGCATCAAGCACAGCGAAAGTTTTAGCGATTCTTTTCAGTGTACCAGCTATGCAAGTCCCCATCTCTCTGCATTTAAGGTTCTGCTTTAAAAGTTCTGAATACAGTAAACAAAAAGAAGAATGGGGAAACATCTGAGAACCTGCAGCTTCTATAAAACCTTATAAGAAAACAATGGCTGCCGTAGTAACTACTTCACACCATTTTAAGTGATAACCTCCCAACAGGAAAACCCGAGTGGAGACAGTGCCCTAAAGAATCAAGGGGGGGGCGGCTGCCGTGGCTCAGCAGGCAGAGCTCCGACCTGCCGTGCTGGAGGTCTGGAGTTCGATCCCTGGTGCCTCCTGCCCATATGCAAATTAAAAAAAAAAAAAAAAGAATCGAGGGGTAAAAAAGTATGCCCTAAAATTCCATCCACCCGACCTTGAGATCAAAAAGAGCACTGAAACCTGAAGAAAATACCAAAACCTGTACCCTGATCAGCACTTAAGACATTTAAAATAAAAACTAGCTGATACCAGGAAATCCGTTCAGCATCACCACCATCAAACCTCAATACTGACGTCTGGCTCGCATAACCCTCTTTACTCCTACAAAAGGCACTAGCGTCCGTACCCGATGAGGATGAACCATAATTCACCTTGAGCTCATCTTTAACAAAAGCAACACATCCCCACGAACGTTACCACCCCAAAACCTAAGGACGCCGCGGTCTCCCCTGCGACACCCGCGCGGTCACTCAGACCGTGGTCATCAGCTTCAAAGAGCCGGACCGAAAGCGAAGGATTTTCTTCTTGAGGTTGTGCGAAGCCTTAATCTTCACAAAGGTTTTCGTGGGGTTGCTGCGGAGATCCGGGGCCGGGCCCGTTTGGATGGGGAGTGTCTGAACAAACTGGGACCAGATTAACCCCCCGCTTTCTTCAGAGTCACTGGTGGTCGTGCTCTCCCCCACGAACTCCCCCTCGCTCACACTCGACTCACTGTCGCCAAAGCAGTTGGTGGTGTAGTTGCTCTGCTCGTCCTCGCTGGTGTCCACCACGGTGGAGTGGAACAGGGACTCGCACTCGGCCGAATACTCGGAGTCACTGGCCACGTAAGCGTAAGGACTGGCGTACGGAAGCGGGACCGGCGTGGCGTACACGCCCACGTTTTCCCGCCGACTCCTCCTGGCTCTTCTCAGGGCCTCCTCGTAGGACATCTCCGCCGACGCCTTCCACCGCCGATAGTCGGTGCGCTTGTGCTTAGGTTTGGCCACAACCGCTTCCCGTCCGTGGCCGTGGGGCTTGCTCCCCGCCCTGTGACCGCCCGCCAGGGGCCTGCCGGGAAGACACGGCTCAGGCAAGGCATGGCCGCCCCTCCTCCCCTTGGAGGAGACCTTTTTGAGTTTCTTATTTGTATCCAAATCATCAGGAAACCGACACTTCTTGCTCACTACGCGGGTTTTCTCTCTCACGGTCGGCAACCCGTTTTCCACCCCGTGAAGGGCCTGCATTCTGTACTTCAGGGTGGAGTTTTTCGGGATTCCCACGTTCTTACTGCCCCGATGGAGCCTGACGCCGGGCTGCTGCCCTGGGATGAACTGGGCGTTGACCAGGTGCCCTTCCTCTAGGCTTTGGGAAGAGCCCTCGCTTTTGAAATCCAAGGCAGGCCTTTCTTCCACAGGGAGCGCTGAAGACAGGAGTGCAGGAGGCGCAGGAGGGGGAGTTGCCGGAAGACCGAGCTGCAGGCTACTTTTCTGTGACATCTTTCTCAGTGGCTGGACAGTTTTATTCTCTGGCAGGGGAGCAGGGGCTCTCCCAGGGCTCTCTTTTGGAGAGGCAGCTGAGATCTGACTGCCGCTTTCTTTAGGGGACTCCCCGGTCACAGCAGTGGGACATCGAGCATGTTCTTGGGAGGCTGGTTTGACACTCTTGGACAGATGCTTACTTTGAAGTTCATTGGCAGGTGAGCAGCCCTCTGCTGGGGGCAACTTCTTGCTTTCCAGTTGTTCTGCCTTTGATTCTTTTGACCACTGCTTCAGTGGGGAGAATGTCCCATTTTCCAAAGAGGGTATTCCACCAGAGGGCACACAGGCCTGCTTAGAATTCTTGAGGTTCACACTATTGCCCTGGGAGACGCCACCCGTCACTCTGACGCAAATGCTCCCATTCCTCAGAAGCCCTTTAGAGGGGTCAGCGTTCACACTGGTTCTTGGTTTGTTAGTCCTTACAGGGTGGGTTTTTTTCTGGACAAGGCTCAGAATGTAACCATCCATCTTCTTACTGGATAAAGGATGGGAAGCAGACCACAAACTGCTTGGAGATGGTAAGGAGTTGTCTGTTTTGATGGCGTCTAACTCAGATCTGATGCACGTGTCATTGGCATGGTTACCGACCCTGTCCTCTTCCCTCAGAGGACTGCCCGTCAGACAAAGAAGAAACATTGGACTCTGCACAGCCACGGCATGAAGTGGACTGGGATAGCGGTAGACATCATTTCCGTTTTTAGACACCAGATCACACTGGTACTTGGGGTTCACATCTGCAATGACATCAAGGGGATTAAATTGTGGTGTAGAGAGGGAATGGCAAACTGCCCCTGAGGCCTGGTCTTCACAGTGGCCTTCTTTACATTCCAACCACCCTATGATATCTGAAAAAACATTTAAAGGTATACTCTGAAGAAGTGGACTGGTCAGCGCCTTAACTCTTTGGCCAGTTTTTATGAAGTCAAATTCATGGCTAGAGAAAGAATGCCAAAGAATAAAAAAAACAAATGCTCCACACAATACTACTGGATGAAGGAAAAAAATAGTTTGAACTTCTTTCACTACTAGTGGGAATGATACAACCCTGTTAGAGAGAAATTTAACTATATGATGAGCATTAAAAACTATTTCCAAAGAAATAGTTAGACATGTACACAAAAATTTATGTACAAGGATATTTATCATAATGTTATTTGAAACAGCAAAAAAAAATAAAGAATCCTAGAGACAATTTAAATGTTTAACAAATGAATTTCTTAAAAGATATGGTATAACCTCTGAAGAAATAACATTCAGCCATTAAAATACTTTCAAGCTGTATTGAATAATATGGGGAAAACACTTTAATAGTTACTTTACATGTTCAGTAGTGATGCTAAAAAAAATTTTTAATAGGAAAATGAATTCTCATTAAGGTTTAAAGAAAAACATTGAGTAGTAGTATTAATGGATAAATTTCCCACATCTCAAAAGTGAAGATGTCAAAATACAATGAAACCAAAGCTTTCTTGCTTAATTAAATGATTTTGATCTCTCCTCCTGGCAATTATTATAAACATCAAAAAAAGCTTTTAAAGACCTTCAGTTATCAGAGAAAATCAAAGTTGAGTTTATCACTGTTTGTCTTTCATTATAATTATATTTATTCATTCAGATATTGAGAATCTACTGTGTTCCAGACTGTAAAGTATCCTCAAACACAAATCAAAGATTTCTGCCATTGAGAAGTAATCTCTCACAGTGAATAAATTAACAACACCATAAAAGAACAAATATACATACACCCATTTGCTAATACTGGTGAATGTGTTTTAAAAATACAAACTTGCTGTCTTCCTTTATTCTAAAGATATCAGTCCTTTCATTTCTTCCACAGTGTTAATTATTTCATTCAAAGGGCCAGCTCCATGGACTTAAATGATAATTAGCAGACCCAGGACAAAAACGGTTTAGATCCAAAGTTGCTATGATTCATTTGTAAAGAACAGATTAATATAAAATAAAAGCACCATGTCCCTACACCACTCCCCAGTAAGCAGACTGTTCTAAGAGCACACCTCTCTAGCTAATATCTTTCCCTATCCCTCCTCCCTTACTTCCCCTAGCCCTTTTTTTTCTTTTTGCCTTATTTAAAGCCACATTTACCTACACTTCACCATTCCTCCCTTTTCCCTACTTAGAGTTAAGAAACAAAACAGACATCCCAGCTTTCAAGGCCGAACCCAACTGTCTCAATTATGTGATGATGTAGCATCACCCTTAGAGGTCTGTCTTCAAGCAAAACCTGTAACCAACTGCCTTTAATGGGTCTATAAAGTGTCCCTCTGAAATGAGAGCTACAGAGTGACGGGGAGCAATTACCCAATGAACTTGAGGCACAGACAGACCCTACAGATAACGCAAATCTGCACTTCCCCAGATGATGGCTGCTGCTAAAACACACTATACAGATACAAAGAACAGCAGCCAATTAGCAACTCTCAGCTGTTCCATCTTATGTCTGTGTTGCCTGGACTCAAAGATTCAGTATTATATCCAAGTGAAGAACACAGACAAATCAAGGTGGCAGTGACTTATGACAGCACCTAGAGTTCCTCTAATCTCCACATTTCTCTGTTCTTTCATGACAAAGTCAGACTAAGGAAGGAGTCTGAGTTTCAGCAGCAACTTTGCCATTCAACAGATGTGCTGATAAACTGCACAATTCCTTGTGTTAGATGAGGAGATTGAACACCACAATTTCTCAAGTCCTTTGGCATGGCAGAAAAACATGGACTTGGCAGTTAAGTCTGAGCTTGAATCCTGCCTCTGCCACCCACTAGCTCCATAGCCTTAAACAATTAATCATGCTGAACCTCAATTTACTGATATATAAAATGGAGCTAACAACACCTGCACCTTGAAAGACCTCTTTTGTGGAATCAAAGTTGCTAAGGGAAGGCAGATCCTCCAGTACAATATGTGAAATATAGTGGAAATGCAGAAACTTTTCTACTACCAACAACAGCTTGATTTTCTATGGAGGCCCTTGTAAGGGTAGCCCAAAAGGGGAACAATGGCACTTGGACAGGGAAGATCCTACCCTACCCACCTGCTAAAAGGTATTCTGGAGAACATAGATGGACCACTTCTCCCTAAAATACTATGCAGTCCTTGGCCAGGCTGGACAGATAAATATTACGGCAGCTCTTGGACCAACATATTTAACTTAATGGTGAGCTTTCCCTTTAAATGATTAAAAGAAGAAAAGGGACCCAACATGGGTTTCAAAAGAAAATACAGACAAGTCAAACTAACAGCAAAGGCTCAGAAACAGAGCTCAAGACCTTTAATATTAGATGGGATTCCTAATGATAATCCATTATTATGTAAAGTCAACTGGCACCCCCCCAAAAAATACTGGAAAACTGGGTTCTGGATACAACTGTGGCACTAGACACAGCAAATAAATTAAATTTTCCCAAGCCTTTGTCTTTCCATCAGTAAAAGAGTTTGGAGCTAGGTAACCTCTGAGGGCCCTTGACTCTTTCCAACTAAAAATTTCTATCAGTTTGGAAAATTCTTACCTGCAGATTTGAGGCAACCATCTGAGATAGTCAGGGTGGCATCCAAGGGGCTACAAAAGCAGGTGCTAGAATGACAACTGGATAAACACTCACTAAAGACCGAGTTAGAGGAATTGGAAAGGGATCCTGAAGTTCCATCACTCAGCTCATAAAAACCTACAAATAAAAATACCATTTGGAATTAAGATCATGTCAAGCAATAATACATATTTATGCTTAAATGGAAAAGGGATAATCATTTAAGAAAGGGAGACGTTTTTTCTTTTGGCCAATTTTGTTTCACTAGATTTAGTGTCCTAATTTTATGGTTTTACCTCAAGCTAGCTTTAAGAAAAAGGAAAGAACCCATAACTATGGGGTATACTTCAAAGCTACTCTCATCCTCAAGTTGATCTCCCTCCCTGCCCCCACCTTTCTCCAAGGAAAGAGATCTACATCTATCACAGCCTCAACTTTATCATGAACATTCAGAAGGAATAACTTTAAGAGAAAAAAAAAAAATTTGTTTAAGGAGCCAAATGTTTTTAAAAAGAAAAAAAACTTTTGAAGTGTGCTCAGGAAGTTGAAGTGTGACTAATATTCTAGCCTGATGCTTTCTCAAGTTTCAAAGGATGACTGCTCTTCCAGAAATGTGAATACAACTTATTTTAAATTCATGGGACTCCAGACAAATCAATCTCATTATTTTAAATATTGTAGTCTGGCTCTATTTCCCTATTATACAACTCAACAGCAGACTACCTTTCTGCACTGGAAACAGACTTCATTTGCAGGTCTGGGAATGTTAACCATGCAGAGATGAGGGGGAGGTATAAGAGCTGAGTGCAGAATTCTGTCCTTGTGCTCAGACACTCACCTGAGCTAGGCCGGCTGTCTGTCTCCAGATGCTCTTCAGATGTCTTTTCCACATCCAATCTCAGGTCACTTATCTGCTTGTCGAGTTCCTGCAACTGATTCAACAAGCCAGCATCTCTTCTCCTCAAACAATTCTGATTAGAAGAAAACAGAGAAAGGAAAAATGAATATACTCTAGTGACAAAGAACCAGTAAACCACTCTAAGTATTTAAATTACCCATCAGTTCACTAAATTCCTCTTCGGTTCATTAAATCTTCCAAAACCAAAATTTTTCTGGAGGAAACAAAGAAAAACTTCAAGACTATGTCCTATGTTTAATTTTACTTTCTCGCATTTTGTCATGACATAAAGTTTCTTCATAAAAACAAAACTTGCTTTGTAGTTTCAACTGATATATACAAAATTATTTTTTTAATAGGTAGGGGCAACAAAAATGCATTGGGATATTTTAAACTCTCTGGTGTACAGCAGTTTTAAAAAAATACTTTTCAATAGACACGTTCATTTGAAGTCAGAGTAACAGATTTTCTGTAATATGCTATAATCTTACTTAGGTGAGATTTTCTGGCCAAATGTCTTGGCCTTCAGAGTTTTGTTTTCTATTAGCTGCTTTGTGGGGTTTAATCAGTCTTAGGGCCTTTGAAAGTGAGAAACTAATACGAATAGCCAGTGCCAAGTATAATGTGAGCTGGCAAAATCCAAAACCCTCAAGGGAAGGCCCATCAAGATTTGAACTCAGCTCAGATTTCCAAAGGTAACAGATCTGTTGTGCTAACTCACACCGCCACCTAGTGCTTCCTATTGCTGGAAGAGCAAAAGGCATCTGGTTCAAATCAGAAATGCCAGTCTGCAAATGAAAATAGTACCACAAACACTGGACTGGAATTCTCCTGACACACCACCTTTCCTCCTCGAGAGGATAACAGGAATGCACCACTCACAGTCTAGAGATTCATGAAGACAAAACCGTGCTTTTTGCACAAGGCAATGCATAAAATGTGAATGATGAGGCATAAGTACTGGAAATTGGCTCAAGTTGATGTTCCATACAAAACTGGTCTGCTACCAAAGAAACACATTAAATTGCCAAATAAGAGGTATGGCACAAATTATAAGGTACATCCTTAGAAAACAGATTCATATGAACATCTACTCCCCCAGTCTGTCTTTTGATTTTAAAAGATCGAACACACAGACATGTTCGTTTACTAGAATGAGTTTCTTCAGGAAAAAAAGAACCAAACAGTAAAAGCACTTCATGCTGAAAAGAGATATTATATGAAAGCACATAAAAATAAATGCACAACATCACTACTTCATTGTGGAAGGGAAATTATCTAGCATGTGTCCAGTTCCAGTTAGTATCACATGGTCAGGTAAGGATTTTTTGCTGTTTGCAAAACTACATTTTGAGGTCACTGAAACAAAGCTTGCCGCCATTATTCCGAGGCGGGGTCAAAAGCTGTTCATCGATACGTTAAGCTCCAAAGTTCTTTTTCTACGCCGTTAATAAAGACTGCATAGAATGACTGTGACGCTGACAGAAATCCAATAAGATAAATGCCCCCTGAGAGCAGGTTTGCTCTTCTTCCACCTCCACTATCAACCACTGCTAGCAGTACGTATAGAATATGAGGCGAGAGGGGACATTCTCCAGTCAAATTTCCATCATTTGCATCTAGTTTTAGCTCCCACATACAAAAGGCTTTTATTTGAAAGTAAGCACCCGCCCGGACGAAAGCTGGCGGGCTGGGGAGCCCTGGGCTATGCACGGCTCGCCAAGGGCGCTTCGGTGCAATGGTCGAAACTCAGCGCTAGACACTTAGCCACGCCACAAGCCCCCTCCTCGGCTTTTGTCCCCCCTCGGCGGGAAGGAGTGGAAGCTAAGAAGACCCGCAAATGAACTGGTGTTTTAAATGAGGGTTCGCAAAACCTTTAGGGTCAGGGCAGGTATCCATCTAACTAGGGAGACCGAAGGTTACAACCAGGAGACTCCGAAAAGCGACCATCCCCTCCCCATAATCCGCGCGGGGTCGCCAACCCCTCACCTGCCCAGACACAAAGCGGCACCCCAGAAATGCGTGGGCGTGGGTAGCCCCCGCGCACCGAGCACAAGCAGGAATGGGACTCAGGGAGACGCGGGCGGGGGTGGGGTGGGGGAAGGGTCCCGGTGATAGTGCGAATTTGTCCAGCCAGAGGCAACCAACCACGCGCCCATCCCGGGCCACCTGCCCCGATCCCCAGTCCCGCGGCGGAGACAGCCGTGCCCCACCCTCGGGCACGACCTACCAATTGCTTCCGCAGCAGCAAGATGTTCTCCTCCAAGAACTTCTCCTCCAGGCGACTGCGCTGCGCCGCCTCCCCGGGTAATTCCCCCGCGCAGGGCGCAACGGCGGCCCCCGCATCTCCGGCGCCGCGCAGGGCGCCCCGGACCAGCAGCTCCTGGCGCTGGCGCAGGTACTCCAGCTCCGCCAGCCCGGCCAGCGTGGCCTCCTGCCGCTCCCGGGTGCGCTGCCGCTCCGTGTCCGCCTCGCCCTTCTCCCGCCAGCGCCCCTCGGGCTCCGCCGCGCGCTGCTCGCCCCGGGCCGGCGCCTGCAGCTCCAGCTCCCTCGCGGTCCCGACGGGACTCGGCTTCATGGCCCAACCCCGCAGCGAGCACCCGTCCCCGCAGCCGGGCCGCCCGGGCGGACGAACGGAAGCGCTAGGGTTGCGGCTGCTGGCTCATTCCGCACTGCAAACTGACCACAGCGGCGAAGAGCGCTCGGGACCCGGGCGCAGCCGGCGGCTACAGCCGTCCCGCTCCGGGTGGCGGGGTGTGCGACCGCAGCGCGTCCCTCGCCGCCGGCCCCGCAGCTGATAACGCCCTGCTCGGCACTGCGCCACGCGCGGGGGCCCGGCCGACCGCCGCCTGGCGCCCACCGCCGCCCCTCGCCGGCCCCCCGGCTCCGAAGCTCACTCCTCGGGCTCGCCCCTCTTTCTGTCAGGCGCGCCAGCCAGAGCTCGGCGCTCAGACGCGGCCCTCCTCCTTGCGCGGCCCTCCCGGCTCCTCCCTGTCTCCTCCCCTCTCTCGCAGCGGGCCTCTTCGCCCCCTTTTCGCGTTTACTGCGCCCAATATTTCAGTCGTTCCTTATTGGTTCTTCCCCATCGCACAATGCGAGGGGCGACCTCCTCGAGCCCCAGCATCCTGTTACAGTCGGACTCGCAGGCAGGGTCCGGGAAGAGACACAGCACTTTGGCTCCCCAGAGAACTTTCTGAAACTCAACCAAGTTTCAGCCCAAAATCTTAACCCTTTCCCCACACCTCCGCTGTTCACATTCCCTCGGACTGATTTCGATTTCTTTTCACCTCACCAGGCAGCATACTGCGAGTGTATTCGTAAACAATTTCTGTAGGATTTTTAAACCCCACTTCATAAAGGCAGGCCATTGAAAACGCTATGCAATTCGACTCTGAAACTGTTTAACTCCTAATCTTGTTATTTTATTTTAATTTTTTTAACTATACATGCAACGGAAATCTTACTATGGAAGGCATTTAAAACTAAACAGGAGGATGTTCTGTCTGGCAAGCGATTGCATCAATGCTTTTACATGCACGTGTCCGCTTTGTTGTTTTGCGGTTTTTATTGTTAGTATTTAATCTGCATTCACAAAGGCCTGAATTTGAGTCACAGTTCCAAGCCATGACTAGTTATGCGGCAAGTTTCTTCATCTGTCTGTCCTTCTATTTCCCCATCAATCAAATGGAGCTAGTAACAGAAGTTGCCTGTTGTAAGAATTATGATAATACACAGTATACATATATATAGGGGGGAAGTTACATTTAGAACATGGTTGGTGCATTGTTGGGATTATATAAGTTTGGGCTGTTTGGTTTTATTTTCCCCCTCCCCTTTCATTTTATAATGAAAACGTTCCTGCTGGGGTATTATTATAGTATGGTCATCTCTACTTGGGACACTGGTAGCAGGAAATCCCAAATAGGAATCTGGAAATGCCACCAGCTGACTTGTCTATGGAAAAGGACCATATAAATAATAATTTTAAGAAGCAGTACACCCAAGGGCCTCAGAAATTGAATCCATCAAATCACAATTGTTGAAATTCAGGCAGGTGTGTTGACGCATCCTGTTATTTCAGATTCTTACACCTTTGCTGAGCTGCTTCTCCTGCCCCTGGTTCTCCCTTTCTCCTTCCCTTTCTATGAGTTCTAACTTTCCTTCCAACATCAGTCAGTTCAGCTTCTCTCCTCTGAACTCCAGTTACTGCATGAACATCTATCCGACCCTTACCAGGTGCCAGTTGTCTGGTGTGTGTGCTCACACATCCTTGTATGTAGGTGTGTATAAATATCTCTCTCTCCAAGCTCCCTGCAGACGGGGTATTTTTTCAGTATCCCAGGACTCAACACGGTGCCTTGCAAGCATTTAACTGATGATTGCTACAGAGAGACTCAAGAAAACATAGGTTGGCTGTAAATCATTTTTTCATTAACATCCTTTTTAACTAACTTTATACCTAGTCACTGTCCACTCTGCTCCCCAGTGCTGCCCCTCATAGACACAAAAGGAACCATAACGACCACCTTGGTTCATAATTAGCAAGATTGCACATTAGATCTAAAACTGAAATTATGTTCAGTTGTTCGTAAGCATACAAAATCAATTCCATTCAGGTCACCTATTCTTTATGCCAACTGTGTGTCAAACACTAGATGTGATAATACAGTAACTAATTCTCCTCCCTAGGTTTTAGTATGAGACTAAAGAATAGTGACTTCTCCTGCCTGCCAAATGCTATTCACCCATGTCCTCTGTCATTGTTTCATCCTATTCATTTCTTAGCAGGTTTCTTGCTTCCTAGTTCTGAATTAGATTCCCGCTGGCTGGGTGGAGTCTATCATTGTGGCCTGTGTTATGTCACACATTGACAACTATATTTAGGAGGGAAAAAAGCTGAAACATTTTTTTACACACTTCTAATAAATCTTGTTAAAGCAGACAGACAAGTCGTTATGTCTCCAAACTTCCCCACCTACCCACCCCACCCCCCTCCCTACCAAATGCCACTTAGAGCTGGCTCATTAGTCCAAAGTAAACCATTTGCCATAACAGCTTGTACATCTCCATGAAAAAGTCTTCCCAGCAAGTTTAAAATATTAAAAATAATGTATTCAGATGGTCCAGCCAATAAAATGGTCACCAATAGGAAAAAAAGGTTATGCTTTCCAAAGTATCCATTACGCATTAATAAATAATGGTGTTCATTCACATGCCAATTAAAACAAACTTGGGCTGTCAAATGAAGTTAGAAACAAGGAGCTCAATGCTGTAATTGTTGTCCCAGGAAAACTCCCAATGCTGTCAGATTAAGTGTGACTGGTTGGTTTGTCCCTATTCTCTTTTTAACCCAACAGCCACATTTTCTCCTCTCCAGTCTAGTTCCTTGGCTCTTCTTTCCTCTTTGATTCCTTGTTTAGGTTGCAGGTATTCAGGAGGCAGTTGAAAGTAATCACCCACTGCTTCCTTCTGTTTCTCACTTTCCCCTACTGTTTTGATTTTTCTTTTCCTTTCTTTTTCAAGTTGGTGCTTCTTCCTCAACTAATGTTACTTCTGTCACCTCCTTTCTAATATTGCTTAACCCTAGTTAGTTCTTTTACTTTCCCTGGAAGCTTCTGTCTTTTCAGAAAAGCTGGTAATCCACACTCAGAAAGTGTGGTATTAAAAATAGGATGGATCTATTGCCCAGAAGATTAAGAGACTAAGACAAAATTGCTAACATGAAAAAGAGTCTTGATTGAATAAGCCATGGCTGTGGTTGTGCAACTTCTGCTTAAAGATATTTCCTAGGTCCCTCAAATCACACAGTATGACGCCTTGCCCTCGGGCAGAACAGCTCCCAATAGCACCCACACCAAAGGCTGAGCATCATTCTACAAATGCCTCATCCAGCAGTGAACATTCTATTGCAGACAGGCAAACCAAGGAACATCATTGCGCATTTTGCTATAGAGCAAAGCAACAAATTGATGCCTTGCAGCTTTTATGGCCAAACACACACAAATGATGTAATTGGGGAAAGCTGTCTTGGACTAAAGTAAAGGGCAATCCTTTGAGTTAGGGTGATGACCACCATTTGAGGGTCTGGGATCAAAGCTCCAGCCAGACATCAAAGCCCATTTGAGTCTGATGCCAAAAGAGCCACACTGAATTAAACTTCATGTATACACTAATTATAACCTGACCTCACAATCAGGCTTCAGTGAGCACATAGAGGAAAGAAAGCAGACATTGAAACAAAAGATCAAGAAAAGGGAAAGTTGGTAGCAAAACTGGGCAACATCATGAGCCTGAACACTTTAAACATCTTTTGAGGGCAAAGGGGAACAAGGGAATGGCTGGGGAAACAGCAAACTTTTGACAATGCTGGTCTTGTTTGAAAGGCTATGGAACAGCTCCTTCCAGCCTCACTGACTGGTACACAACCAAGGCATCCCGATCCTTGGAAGAAAAGGTTATCTTTTAGCTAAGTTTTTGCATTGTTAAAGAGATTCCAGGTCACTTTATGAAGTGACTTGAAGAAGCAGAAGGTAGCTCCATGAAGCATCGTCAGGAGTTCTTCAAGCTGCTCAGGCTTCCTCATACCAAGCACTGTGAGTTCCAAAGATACTCCAATCTGTCCAAGCACGAATTGTGCTTCCCGTGGTCTTAATCACCAAAGTCTCCACCAAGCTCGGATTTCAGTCCCTTGGCTCTAGCATTTCTACTGGTCATCTTTACAGACAGAAGGTACAATGCACTGAGTGTGCAAATACTCTAGAGCAGCATATACCAGTACTCACACCATGAAACAATTAAGACTACTGTAGCCCCAGACACAATTTACAAGTGCTTCAGAGACAGATGGTCTCATTAAACAATTGTAGTTGGTGGATTTTTGTTGCCCTTACTCTGTTTTATTGGGACTATTCCCCAAGCATCTGAAGCTTTCAAACTCATGAACTAACAAACCATTGCACATCTGATTTGATAAATTATAAAACATTTTCAAACATATTTTTGTAGATAAGCATTAACGATGGCTTAAAATAACAAACTCTAAATTTAAAACCTTTAATAAGAGAGAAACCAAAGAAAGCAGACATTTTATAGGATAAAGCAAATATATACCATCATCATTACATTGTACCTTTTTAGGGATCATTTATTCAACAGATATTTATCGAGAACTTAATACATGTCAAGCACTATGCTAGGCTCTGGGGATACAAAGGTGATCAAATCAGACATAGATCCCACCTTGGTGGACTGTGTGGTCTAGGAAAGAAACTGGCACTAACTAAATCATGTTATGCACATATACATATGTGTGTATGTATTTGTGTTTGTGTGTGTATAAGTCCGAATTGTGAAACTACCACAATTTGCAAAATGATATTTTAAAAAACAGATATAGTCTAAACTACCACAATTTGCAAAATTATATTAAAAAAACAGATATAGTCTATGATTAGATCCAAAAACTCACACTCAAATGAAATCACACACACAAAAAAACTATACTGGCTTTTATAAAACTTAAGTTTTTTGCAGGGAATGGGATCTTACATTTTACTCTTTATTGTCTTTATTTTTAAAAATAATATATTCTCCTTAAAGCTACATTTGAAATTTGTAAAGGGAGATAATTGCTTTATAGCATAACAATTCGATATTTTCACCTAAATATCATTCATTGAGGGTAGCAACTGGTATAGGTAAATACATTTTAAAATAACAAATTACCAGGTGGGCTACAATAGCTCAGTGGCAGAGTTCTCACCTGCCATGTTGGACACGCAGGTTTGATTCCCAGTGCCTGCCCATGCAGGGGTGAAAAAAAAATAATAATTGCCATACAGATCTATTTATTAGCTTTTCCTAAGAACAATCCCAGAAAGGAGAAAAAGAAAGCATCACTTTAACCCATTATATACCATAAGCAATTTCCAATATGGTTTCTACATTAACGGAAAGAAATCAACGAGACAACATTTATTCTAGAAAGCCCTCGGTTATTAGCATGAAAGCAGATGCTTTTGCATTAACAGCTAGACGACTGACCCAGTTCTTTCATTTCATTTGCTTCTATGAACCAAGTCTCTCTGGGGCCAGAAAGAAATCGAACCAGACTCAAAACGAAGTCCCACACTGAGCCCTCTGCCTGTGATTGCCTGGAAGATCCACACAGCCACTTAAATTAAGATCCCCTGGGGGCCTCAGGATCCCCATGGAAAATCCCAGAATGCCATTATCACCTGGTGAGGCACTGAAAGCAGCCCCCACTGCTGGTTGAGGCTGAGGGCCCCCCACCCCCACCCCAGGCAACGGGGAGCCCCCGTCCTCTAATCCAGTTGTGCCTCCACAGCCATGCAGTGTGAAGAATAGCACGTTCACTTCAAACAGAAATGGGGCCTTGAGTGTGTTTGGGCTAAGGGGAAGGGGTAGGGGGGCTGTGAGGAGTCTCCGATTCAAAGAGAAGTCAGCTGGGATGACAGCCTGTGGCTGGACGCGGCTCCAGCTTCCAGAAGGATTGATAGGAACGCTAGGGGCTTCATTTTCATCTTCCTCACACCCCGGGGGTCCCTCCCTCCTGAGCTGGGATTCTTTGAAGTCAGTGAGGACGATTTTGACAACAGATGGAACAATTCGCTTCTGTTCGGTTTGGTCTGGGCAGACCAATTTAAACAGACACAGGGGAGTTTTGTGTAATGATAAAGCAGTGATGCCATTTTGTTACACCCAACTCTTCGAGACTGATGGTGAAAGGATGTGCAGTCTGGACCTATATTTGAACTCCAGCTGCACAGCATTTCACGACTATACACAGTGTCCAGTATACACTGTGTTTTGCTACTTTGACCTCACTCAGCCTCAATTTTCTCTTATTCCGGGCTTATTTTAACCATCTAGAGATGTTTTGAAATGCCTGGAAATAACTGTTGGTTAACCCAACCCCCAACCCTACCACCACCACCATCCACCCACCCTACACACAAAGAATGTACAGTTAGGGAAATTCCGATCAAATAAAAACTACCAATAGATGGATGAGAGAGAGAATGATGAATAGATAGAATGATACGGCAAACATGGCAAAATGTTAAAAGTTGGTGGATCTGGGTGGAGGGTATGTTGGGTTCTCTCTATGGGTTTTGCATTCTTTTTGCAACTGTCCAGCAAGTTTGAAATTATTTCAGAATAAAAAGTTGAAAATGATTGCCATTAGCCATCATAATGCTTTGACCATTTTCATAAAGCCTATGTGTCATATTACTTTCAGAATGCTTTATTTGGTTTTGAACTATAAGTAGGTCTGAAAGACTTCTGAAGGTAGAACTGGGGTCCATCCCTGCCCCTCCTCTTCACACACACACACACACACACCTCCCTCACCCCTCCACTCTCTTGCATGGACCAAGGCTCCGCACCATGGGGTGGCCAAGATGCAACACTGGAAGCCCGCTGGGCCAGTGGAACAGCATGGTGTACTGAAAAGAATATGACCTGATGCCAGGGTTCAACTCCTTGAAAAGTTTAACCTTTCTGAGCCTAACCTGCCTCATTTATACAGTGAAACTCACACTTAACTTACAGAGTTAAAAGAGACAGGGAATGTGAAGGGCCTAGCACAGTAGATGCTGCATAAATGTTGACTCCCTTCTTTCTTCTTCACATTTCATGTGAAGTATTACTTAGGTTAATGAAGTTTAATCAGTACCCCCTCTTTATGCATAGCTTTTTATGATGGAAATTTTCAAAACGCAAAAGTAGAGAAAATAGCATAGTGAATCTCCATGAATCCATCACTCAGATAAACAGATTTGAAAGATTATAATCAGGCCCCACTGAGAAGTGGTTATTTTGATCATTTTAGTACCAGCAAAAATAAAACAGTTACGGAGCTATTTTCATTGTTAGCTTTGTGCCAGCTGTATCATTGGCACTCAACAAATGCTAGATGTTATTACCATCATTAGCAAGTTTTTTTTTTCTAGAACTTATCCAAAACTTTTTATGAACCTTAGAATACACCTCTCATCCAAAGTATGCAAGACACTTTTCCACAATCCTTATAGTATATCATGATGTGAGGAGACAAAGAAACACTGAAGTAAAAAGCAGTGTAGTGACTCTCCTAGCATCTCAGGACAAGCCCTCGGTTCTGGTTTTGTGGTTCTGATTGTTCTTGTACAGGAATGACTTTCTCTCTTGTATCCTGTGTCCCCACTGGGCTTGACAGTAAGCCTGAGAGCCATTTGTGATGCAGCCTTACCTCTCCAGGGTAAGTGTCAGGACTGGATGAATGTGCAATGGTCAAAGTCATAGAATCCGGAACAAAGTTCTTTTAGGAAAATAATCAGGTAAACCAAATTAGCTTGAAAATTAATTAAAACATCCCCTATGGTCTGGATTGGGTTCCCTCCATTTGGGTTTCAAGGCATTTTTCACGAACAACTAAATTTACTGTTACGTAGATTAAAATTAATGGTCCCATTTAGCTATTGTTACATGCGAACATTGAAGCCAAGAACGTGACTTCAGAAACTCAGAAGTGAACTCTTGGCTTAAATAGTATTGCCTTTCTTGTTCAATTAGATTTTAAACCCTTCAAGGGCAGAGACAAATCCTACTTCATTTCCAAAGCCCTTACAATAAAGCCCAATACAAAGCAGATACTCAACAAATGCTTGTTTAATTCAATTGCCTTTCAAGATAAATTGAACTTGAATCCCCAGTCTGTGATACCCCAAAAGGACTGACTTTGGGAAATGCTATAAATAGATATTTAGTAACAAACCAAAATTGGGTGATTTTCCTGTCTACGCCACTTTTACAAACATCTCTTCCGACATTTGTGCCTTTTAGGAAAATATGAGAAAATAGGAAAAAGGGAAACAGTTCCATTTCTGAAAAGATAAGAATAAAGTCTGATAAAGGCAAAAGGCATTTGGGGTCAGCTGAGTTAAAACAAACGCAGACTACTCAGGCTGTTTGAAGTTGACAAGAAACAGAGAATGACCCATCAGTCCACTATGGGGCACAAAGCAGCTTAATCAGCATTTCATCAATGGGGGGGATACCAAGGGGTAACAAAGGCAAGGGAGACTGGCAGTCAGTGAAAAGTCCTGGCAGTTTTTACCTAAAGGGCATTTCTACCTGAACGCTTCTCTGTGTATGTGCATGTATGTGTGTGTACAAAGAACAGCAGACACTATCATTTATTTGGAGTTCAGCCTTTCTTGGTGCTTCTAGGACTGGAATTCCTAAGAAGGTTCTCTAACATAGTTTCATTTTGTTTTGCTGTCAGTTCAGCTTACTTCTTTGTGGTGGTCCATAGTACCTCACTGAGTTCCAGCACCTACTATATGTTTAATAAATGTTTGCTGAATTGGGTAAGGAAAAGGGCTGGAGATCATAAATATGTATGATGTTGATTGCCAGCTCCACAGAGGTTCTTACTTTGGTAAGGGATCTTCTCTGAAAACAGTTCCTTTCCAAAGATGGGAACATATGAGACTGCCTCTTGAGCAAAAAAGATGTACATTAAAAACTGCTCAAACTCCAAGCCTTTCCGTCCTCTGAACTTATACTCCACAGACCCAAATATACCCTGACTGATACCGGGCTCTTCCCAGGAATTTTCCAGGAAGCCGAGACCTTTCTTTGCCGACTTCCAGCTGCTGTGACTGCAGCTGCTTCAGTCAGCACGAGGGAGGGAAGCCTAGTTCAGCTGCACAATGGGTGTCACTTTTTGTACTTCACAGTGTACAGTGTGCCTGGGGGATTTCACTAGCTTGGAAAAAGCAACACAGGAAAAAAAACTTGGAGCTTACATGCTTGTCCTTCCCGCTTTAGCTCATATCCACATCAGGGAATTAGGTTTCTCTGTTTTCAGTGGAGCTGAATCTAATCTACAATTACAGCCCATCCCACACTCCTGTCTGTTCCAGTTGTGCCTTCTGACATTGTCCAATCCACATGACCCCACCCTTTTCTCCCTCCTCCCCTTTGGGAGAATCCCCCCCCCCCCGCCCCCATCTCAAAGGACCCTAAATAAGCGGCTTGGCAGAGGAACGCAGTGGAAAAGAAAATGGATCTTTGGCACACTGGCTCCTGTTGAAGAAACCCAGAAAACTGAGAGAAGTTTAGCATGTGACCCAAGCATTGACTTTGATCATTAATAACCTAAGAAGAGACGAATGCACATAAATATATGTATAGTCTATGTTCTCAGGCACCACTGGTTAAATGCCCAAATCCTTGGTCTTTATAAAACAGTTCACTATCTTGTTCCTCTTCCAGGAATAAAATGAACTCGTTGACCTTTTCCCCACATGATCACAAGGAGCAAAAATCCAAAGCTAGGTGGCTGTGTTTCCGCCTCACTGGACCCCTTGTGCTCTGTGTGTCCTGACCAGAAGCCAATCAGAGGCGCGTGAGTAAGGAGGCTACGCTAAGAAGTGACCCAGCTGTTTACAAACAAAAGCTCTTCCTTCTCGTCAAGGCAACAGCATTTAAACTGCTGAAAATTATTAGCCTCCAGTCATGTGAATTTCATCGCAGAGCTACAAATTCAGGAAATGGGAAGCAGGAGAATTTCCTTTCTTTTTTTTTTCTTTTAATTGCCTCCAGATGTGACATACAGAAGAATCTTTATGAAAATATCACACAGTAGCCAGTGCTTCCCGATTTCTTCTTCTGTCACCCTGGTCAAAGACGAAAAATAAATACACTGACCAGAAAAAGAAGCTCTAGGTTTTCTGGGATCAGCTTTAATATTGCAGTGATCCTCTTCCCTGCCCTGCCCGCCTCCAGCCACCTTAAACTACCTTGACTTGTCCTTTTTCCATAACGCGTAACACCCAAATACACTATATAGTTTACTTCTTTATTATGTTTATTGTTTATTGCCTGTCTCCCTTGCTAGAATGTAAACTCTGCAGAAGCAAGGATCTTTGTTTTGTTCACTGATATATCCCGAGGGCCTAGAACTGTCCCTGGCGCACAAGTTTGCTCACATAAATATTTGAGTAAATGAAAGGATGGTTCATATTGTCAACTGTTATTAGATCAAAGTTTCTAGCCTTATCTCCAACTTAACTGTAATGCCACATGTCCACATGACGCCCCTAAGGTGTCACAGGGATAATCCTAATCTTATTTCCTTCACTTTCTTCACCCCCTTTCCCCTACTTCTCTTCCCAGAATATCTACTTTTGTCAAGGATAACACAACCTACTGGTCCTTACACTAAAATCCTTATTCTTTCTATTACTTTTACCTCTCTTCATCCCTCAGATTCCCTATTTATCAAATTCCTAGAGATGCTTTCTTCCAAATCTCTCTCCAATTTGTCTCTTCCTCTCTATTCTCTCTGCCAGCACCCTCAATCTACACAATTATCACCTCAAATAGACTCCTAATTGGCCTCCGGGCCTCCAAGTCTCTCCCCCCTACCGGCTCTTTTGCATATCATAAGCATCGTTTTGATCACATCAGGCCTCTGCCAAAGCTGTCTGTGCTCCGGGCCACCTATCACCCCGACCTTCCTGAGTGGTCAAATGGTCAGGAGTTAGGTCTTGGAAAAATAGGAAGTGTTGCATGGACAGATGAGTTGATGTGGTGGAGTAAAGGAGCAAGGGAGAAGACTCTAAGTGCCAGACTAAAGAATCTGGACCCATTCCTGGAAGCCATGAAAACAAACTTTTAGAAGAGAAGTAGATCAGGGGACGGGCGAAATGAAAATGGTGTTTTAGAGAAGACGTCTTCTAGCGAATGGCTATAGGTGCCACTGGACGGACTGGAGGCAGAATTCATGGATTAATGACAAGATATTTCTGACGATTCATTCAACAAATATCTACTGAGGGCTGACTCTATCCCGGCCAGTGTTCAAAGTGCTGGGAAGATACACAGGGAATAGTTATTTCCTGGGATCCTGGGAACAGGGAGGGAAGAAGCACCCGAGACCAGTGACAAACCAGCACAGCCTCTTATGGCCCATCCTGGCCACATCCCCTGGCCCAGTGCAGTCTCTCAGAATGAAAATAAGCACAGTTAGCCAGTCCTGGCATTACTATGCCAATTCTCTTGCTTAAACCAGCTGCCCCTAAAGACTTGGACCAGAGTTAGGAAAGAAGAGGAAGCATTTCTTCTAAGAGTCAACAAGCTTACTACAAATGGTCAGAAAGTAAATATTTTAATCTTTGTGGACCCTACAGGCTCTGTCACAGTTACTCACCTCCGTCACCGGGGCATGAGAGTGACCACAGAAAGGACATAGTGAGTGAGCATCGCGCCTGTGTTCCAATAAAACTTTATTTACAAAAACAGGGTGCAGACCACATTTGGTCTGCAGGTCAGAATTCACTTATCCCTGCAGGAAGATATTAGGGTATTTTAAATCTGATGCCCAGTTTTAACTAGGGTAGCTAACATGGAAGAATATAAAGAGAATGAGTTTGTGAACTGAGAAAGCTGGGATTAAATCCCAACTCTGCAAACAAAAGCTATGAGGCATTAGAAAATTTAAACGAAGTTTCCTAATGTGTAAAATGAGAGGCAGCATGGCACGGTGGCCTAGGGTCAACCTGCCTGGGTTCACACCCCACCTTGGCCACTTTCTACCTTTATAATCCTAGGGAAATTTCTTAATCTGTCTGAGCTTCAGCTTCCTCAACTGTTTTTCAAAGGGATAAAAAATATCACCTTCCTCACTGAGAGGATTAAATGAGATCACACATATCAAGTCCTTGGTCCAATGGAAGCCCAGAATGACTATCATTATTATTATTACTATGAAAGTTGCCAAGGCACGGCTATCGAGACAGTATGTGAAGGTATTCCGTTTCTTATTTCAGAAATTAAGAATAGAGAGGCGTTGTTCTGTTTTTACCCTTCTGTACTTGCTAAACATTTTTAGCACAACTGCAGGAAGCTGAAGTCGCTTTGTAAAGGAGCCACTGCTTTTTCAGATGATTGCCTTTAAGTGGCTTTCAAATTCTGAAGGTTACCATGCATAATGTATTATGCTGATGTCAGGATTAAATTTGTTTTCCATTCATTTTCCTCTTACCTCCATCAAGGGTTTTGATGGACAGAAGTTTGTCTCAAGAGGAGACTGCCTTGGCTTCCTCTCAATTGCAAGCACAAAGAGTTTCATTCAGGGTTAGTGTTTTTAAACCAACTAATGTGATTTTTTGTTTTTAATTACAACCATGTTAAAATTCTCCAATAGAAGCTGCAATTCCTGAGCTAGATACTAGCGTGTCCCAACCAATCCTAAATCGTAGGAGGAAATTAAGGCCTGGAATATGGGTGACTTCTCCTACAAGGAGCTGGGGCCAGAGCAGAGGAAAGCAAGGCTTCTCATGACCTTTAGGACTTTAGGAAATTATTTTCTGGGCTACTGTGGACGCAGATTAAATGAATATTAAGTAACTTTCCCAAGGGCAAAATATAATATATCTTTCACACTGGATCACCCAGGTGGAGAGTAATATTGCTCCAATGTATGTTAAAGCTAAGATGGTCTTGTTTGAATGAGACTCTCCAGCACGGTCTTTGTTACCCACTGTTCTTTATTAAAATGCATCGCAGAGATCTTAATGGCTGTTCATATAAAGACCTCTTGAGTCTGGCTGGGGTTATGATGGGCTGCTTCTTTCTACTTTGTTCACCCCTGGTAGGTGCACTGCCCTTCCTCTTGCCAGCTCAGAGAGAGACAGGCACACATTTCAGGTCGTTTCGGGTCTATCAGACAATCCAAGCCACTGTACATGTGTGCTCTTTGTTGGAAGTAATCAGCCACAGGGGCAAAAGCGGTAAACAGTAATTAATATGCAAATGTGAAAGTAACTTGCCTCTCGGTGCTGAGTCTTTGTTTGTTTGTATAGTCATGGACAAACTGGGGTTTGTCTTAGCCGTAATTAGCAGGATAAATATAAAATTATGACATTAATTGTTATCTGGCTTTTCTCTAACGGTAGGGTACCCCTGCTGTGCCTGCGATACTGCAGCTCAGTAAGAGGTCCCTTCTAAACCGAATTTTAAAATGCTGAAGTGCCCATTTTAATTAAAAGGCAAACACCGAAATGAGTTCGTCACTTCAAAAATCATAGTTTCTGGGCAACAAATCGTTGATGCATATATTAACAATTACTGTCTGTGTATCAGTTGACCCCTTTTCTAATAATAATAATGAAGAGTATTATTTATTAAGTGCTGTGTACCAGGCACTGTGCTAAGTACTTTCCTTGCATTCTTTCAGTTAATCCTCACAACAGCCAGACTGGGTGGTGCTATTAATATCCGCATGCAGATGTGGAAACCAAAGCTAAAGAGATTTTTTTTTTCCTTAAGATAGATTTTGCTGGTTCCGCTCTCTAATTGTTACACTCAGGATTCTCTCCGCAGCCCCTATTCCTTTTCTCAGTCTGCCTTCTCTGAGAAGGCTACCATTTTGCTTTCAGCTAACACTTAATGTGCCTGCCAATGATGACCTGAACCATCTCACTTCCGCTACCAAATAAAGCCCAGATTCCTTAGCAGATTCCAAAATCTACTTTTGAAGTGGCCCAGCTACTTTCCAACTCTTATTTCCCATTTTCCCCATTCATTATTAATTTAGCTCTCTTTACTTGGTGCTAACTGAGAAAAGCAATATACTTGTCCCTGGGGGGTAAAGTGGGATAGGAGTGAGGGAAGGAGGGAAAAGTGAAATTATACAAAGCATCTATTCTCAAAGAGGTTTGAGTGAGAATTCAAGGGAAGCAATAAACAAATCCTAAACTAAAAATGTTTGATTGCTCTGAGCGTAGAGAAGTGGAACTGTGAAACCAAAGCCTCTCTTTCAGTAACACAGCCCAGAGCCTAAAATATGGTATAATGCCCACGAAGCATTTGGTAGTTGTTTTCTTCCAACTTGGCATAGATCCATATATCCATAGAAGCTTTTCCTTTCCTTCTTAGCTCAAGGTTAACTCATTTGTAAAGCTCTCCCTGCTTCTCCCAAACCAGATTTAGGTATGCTTTTGTTTCATTCCCACCACACTGGCCTTCCTTTGACAATTGCAACATGATATCACACTGGGGTAAAATTGTGTTTGCCTGGCTGACTTCCCAAATAGACTGTGAGTGCCTTGCCATTAGAAAAAGAGTCTTTTCCCCTTTGCATCTCCCATGCCCAGCACAGTGCTTGGCACCTACTTGGCACGCAGGAATCACTGCCCCTTGCCAGCAGCCAGTGTCAGACCTGCTAACAAAGTCAAGAAGTTCCTTCAAAAGGAAATTTCCAATTCAAAGCAAGGCCAGTGAAAAGGAACCTGTGTGAGTAGCTGGTGGAAAGTTAACCCCAGGGCTGGCTTCTGTGAAGGACGCTCCAAACCTCCAGCTGATTGCTAAGGGCTGAGAATAGGAGTGGTTGCATGGGAAAGCCTTAGCGAAATGATTTCATACGCTGGTCCACTCCAGGACTTTCCAAAGAAAAGCAGCCCCGAGCACTGAACTGGGGTCTTGTTTTTTGAATCTGGCCACTTTGCGCAGGTGTTTTTTGTTTGTTTGTTTGGTAGGAGAAGGAGTACTATTTACTCTAGTCTTTTAGGAAACATGAAATCATAACACCCCTAGAAGGCGATTTCCCCAGGGCTGCCATGGTAGCCAAAAGAGGCCTGTGGGATCTTGACCTCAACAGAGGTTCAAATGACACCCGGACTCAACACTGTGAGGCGTCTATCTGGCATTATCTTTGACTCCTTAAGTTCAGCTCCAGAAAGGGGCAGAGCAGGTGGCAGAAGAAGGAATTAGGAAAGGAAGGGAAGCATCCCCATGTTGCTTTCAGACTCCTCCTGCCCTTCCTAAGACCCTCTCCCACCACAGCATCAGTGACTCTCAGAGGATAGGAGATCCACCCCCCACCCCCCACGCCCCCAACAAACACCCTGGGGATGCAGATGGAAAAAGCCCTGGGCCATTCCGGTAGAACTAACCTCCTGCCTCGGAGCGCTGACAATTTTTGTTTGTTCTGTCGTTTTCCACGTCTCCACTCCAGCTCCTTCTAAGGCAGGATGGTGCAGGGCACAGTGAGACGGGGGGCTGGAGAGGAGCAGAGGGTGTTTCGGAACAGGCGTCTATTGATTCAGCTGCCGCCACTGCAATCGGAATCCTCCTGCCTATCCCCATCCGCTCCATCCAGGGCAGGTCCGCTTTTCCTTTCCTTTCTTTTTGGTGTGTGTTCTAGTTTGCTCGCTGCTGGAATGCAGTATACCAGAAACGGAATGGCTTTTAACAAGGGGAATTTAATCAGTTGCTAGTTTACAGTTCTAAGGCCGAGAAAATGTCCCAATTAAAGCAAGTCTATAGAAATGTCCAATCAAAGGCATCCAGGGAAAGATACCTTGGTTCAAGAAGGCTGATGAAGTTCAGGGTTTCTCTCTCAAGTGAGAAGGCACATGGCAAACAGTCGGGGCTTCTCTCTCGGCTGAAAGGGCACATGGCGAACACGGCGTCATCTGCTAGCTTTCTCTCCTGACTTCCAATTTCATGAAAATGCCCCAGGAGGCATTTTCCTTCTTCATCTCCAAAGGTCGCTGGCACGCGGACTCTCTTGTTCGTGATGCTGTGGCATTCTCTGCTCTCTCCGAATCTCTTATTCTCCAAAATGTTTCCTCTTTTATAGGACTCCAATAAACCAATCAAGACCCACCCAAATGGGTGGAGATATGTCATCACCTAATCCAATTTAACACCCACTCTTGACTAAATCACATTTCCAGGGAGATGATCTGATTACAGTTTCAAACATACAGTATTGAATAGGGATTATTCTACCTTTATGAAATAGGATTTTGATTTAAAAATGTGGCTTTTCTAGGGGGCACAGATCCTTTCAAGCCAGTACAGTGTGCCACATAGAAGTTCTTCTTTTTTCCTTTTCTTCCTTTCTTTTTTTTTCAAGAGGGAGAATTCTGCTGCTTAAAGAAAAAGAAGAGAAAACCATGGCTCCAACCTTGCTCATGAATCAGGCAATCGAGCAGGGTGGTTAAGGGCAAGAATTCCGGGCCAAATCTCCAGGACTGGATCCTAGGTCTACCACTGACTCCCTGCATGCATTTGAGCAAGTTATTTCATTTTTCCCCCCTGTTCCTTGGTTTCTTCATCTGCAAAATGGAGCTAATGATTGTACCTACCTCAAAGGGTGGTTGTGAGCATTAAATGACTGCTGTGTCCCTGGGACAAGCTACGGACTCGCTTTTACTATCTCTAGAATACAGGCTCCGTGAAGGCTAGGGTTTTTGCTGTTTTGTTGTTTGCTGTGTCCCAAATATCTAAAACAGTCCCTGGCACATGAAAGCCATTTGATAAATAGTGGTAAATGGATGGAATGGGTACATTTTGCTGCCATCACTCTTGCAGCTTTGGAGGCCTCAAAGTGATTCCCTTCTAACCACTCTCCTCACCTCACCCCTGGCCCCTGACCCACCAGACTTTAAAGGTGGTGCCTCTATAAGGAGCAGGCCTGGAAGGAAGGGCCCTGCAATGAGAAGGAGGAGGGAAGTTCTGGGACTAGCTCTGCTTCTCCTCTATCTGTGGCTGTTTCCCCTAACACTAAAATGTGAGCGTTGTAAACAAAATGCGGTAGTTATATACATACAGTGGAATACTATCCAGCTGTAAAAAGGAATGAAGTCCTGATACAGGCAACAACATGAATTGAACCTTGAAGACATCATGTGGACTGAAATAAGCCAGACACACAAAAGGACAAGTATTGTATGACTTCTCTTATATGAACTACTTAGATAAGCAAATTCATAAAGATGGAAATCAGAATAGTGGTTACAAAGTGTGGCAGGAGAGGAAAATGGGGAGTTATTGTTAAATGAGTATGAGTTTGGTTTAAGATGATGAAAATAGTCTGGAAATAAGGGTGAAAGTTACACAGTATTGTCAGTGTACTAATATCTAAGAATTGACCACTTAAACTGACTAAAATGAAAGGGAAAAAAAAAGAGCGAGGTTGGGGAGCAGAAAATCCAACTGTATGACTCAGCCGGGGGACCCAACTGTGAAAGATCCCTAACCACAGACTAAAAGTGACTCTAGACAGTCTACTCAGTAATAGTTAGGCTCATAGAATAGTTAGGCTCATAGAATCAGCTGCTAGGAAATCATTGTTCAACCACAAAGTGTCCTGAAGAGCCACCAAAAACTATTCTAAAAATCTGTAACTCTTCTCTCAAATTACAATATGCTACTTCTCCATTACAGCTGTTGGATGTTGTAATGGTTTAAGCTGCTGGAATGTGATGTACCAGAAACAGGAACAGCCTTTATAAAGGGAATAGAATGTTACAAGTTTACAGTTCTAAGCCTATGAAAATGTCCAAACTAAGGCACCCAGGAACAGATGCCACAATTTAAGAAAGGCTGATGGGTCTGGAACACCTGTCAGCTGGGAAAGCAGATGGCTGGCATCTGCTGGTCCTTTGCTCCTGGGCTCCTTACTTTCAGCTTCTATTCCTGTGGGGGTTCCTCACTTTGATTCTCTAGGGCTGGCCTTCATCTCTTAGCTTCCCTTGGCTTTCTTCAGGTTCTGGCTTACTTAGCATCTCACAGAAAGCACACGGCAATGACTGCAGGGCTCCAAGGATTTCCAAACTTCTATGTCTCTGTTCTCTGAAGCAACTGTTCTCCAAGTGTCTACATCTACTCTCTCTGTCAGCTTTCTCCAAAATGTTTCCTCTTTTGAAGGACTCTGGTAAACTAATCAAAACCCACCCTGAATGGGCAGAGTCACATCTCCATCTTATCAAGAGGTCACGCTCACAAGTGGGCGTGTCACATCTCCATGAAGACAATCCAGTCAAAAAGTTTCTGCCCTACAGTATTGAATCAGGATTATTGGTATGGATTGATTGGCTCAATACTGATTGTGCCCCCACAAGATTGAATCAGGATTAAAATATGGCTTTACTGGAATAAATACCCTCAAACAAGCACAGATGTTTCATTACAATTTCACCTCAACATTCTATATATATAAAAAAAGAGGTACTGACTTGGAGACTTAAGTGCTCTTTCAAAGAAAGTACCCCTTGCCCCTCTGAAAACCTATAAAACCCACGGACTCCATCTGGTGCCAGAATAGGGATGTTCATATAGCAAATAAGCAAGACTGTGAAACAGCCTACTCAAGATTCATTAGGTTGAAATTGCACGTATTAGTGCTCAGATTAGATTGTTTACATAATAACAATTACCTTAAGAGGGGAAGAAGGCATTGAAATGTGCCTGTGCAGTTGACACACATGAATAATGGAGAAGCACACAGTGTGCCTGGGGACACAGGATGAGACTTTGGTCCTGGAACCCAGGAGTGCATCACGGTTTGGCTCTAATTATCAATGGTGAGGCAGACATTAGGGTATCCAGGGCTAATGGAACTGTTTGTTGAACAGTCTCAGGTTAGCTAACCCAGGAAGTAATCCAATCTCCATTCTTCCCTTGTCACACAATGAACGTCATATTTTGGAATAAGGTGACGAATTACTCCAAGTCACCCTCAAATCACTTTTGAAACTTTTACAGCTCTGCTCTTAGAAATATGGAATTTTCTTTCTTTAGTCTAGGAAATTGGCCTTTCCTCCTAGTTATGGTAGCCTGCATCTAGTGTGGCTTCAGCATATTGTAAACCCAGTCAGCTCGTATAATACAAAGCTCCCTTCTTATCCGAGGCCACCTTGGCTTACCAACCCACAGAAGTAAGTAGTTTAGAGGGCCAAGTTTTATTCTTGAACACTTAACCCTGGTTCTAAACAGTTCTGACCCAGATTTCTCCCACATTTGGACTCATCAGTTCTTTCTTGCCAGATTCTAGTTACATGCCCTGGCCCTCCTATAGCTGACCATTGAACTGTCCAGCCTTTCTCTGAATCTCTCTCTATTTGCTCTCTGAATTCTTTATCATTTATTCATTTATTCGTTCATTCAGTAAACCGTGACTGAACACCTAGAAGGGGCCATGCATTATGCAAGACCCTAAAAAATTTAGTCCCTGTCTTCAACCTTGTTGCCACTATCTCTGTTGCTCCTTCTGTCCATTGCTGCACTCAAACTTGACATTAGCGGCCCTACCTTTACCTTGACTCCTCATTATTTTTATTATCTTCATAATAATTCCCACTGAAGGATAATTAGGAAGTAGAGATAGGAATAAAGGGAAAAAGGTTATTGAAGCTTGAAATCATTTGATCATTAAATTTTCTCTCCAGGCAAACAGAGAAAATCATAGTGCTATATACAATATAAAAGGAGAAAAGGCATTTTTATTTGTTTAACTTTTTATTTTTGAAATAATTATAAATCACAAGAAGTTGCAAAAGTTGTATAGAGAATGCTCATGTACTCTTGAAACAGTTTCCCCCAATCATCATCTTACATAATATAGTGTGATATCAAGACCAGAAAATCGACATTGGTGCAATCTATAGACCTTATTCAGATTTCACCAGTTTTTACATGCACTCATTTGTGTGTCTGTGTGTGTATGTGAGTGTGGTTCTATGAAATTTTGTCACATGTGCAGATTCATATAACCACCACCACAACAAAGATTTAGAACTGTCTCATCACCACAAAGAAATTCCCTCATGCTAATTCTTTATAGTCATACCCATTCCTGTTCCAAAGCCCTTGCAACCACCAAATCTATTCTCCATCTCTATGCGTTTGCCCATTTGAGAATGTTATTTTAAATGGAATCATGCAGTATGTGACTTTTTGAGGTTGACTTTTTTGCATAGCATATTGCCTTTGCCATCCACCCAAGTTGTGTGTATCAGGTGAATCCGTAATCTGTTCATTTTGATTGCTTAGTAGTTGTATTAGTTAGGGTTCTCTAGAGAAACAGAATCAACAGGGAACACTCACAAATATAAAAATTTATAAAAGTGTCTCACGTGATCGCAGGAATGCAGAATCCAAAATCCACAGGGCAGGCTATGATGCCAACGATTACAATGGAAGATCTGGACGAACTCCACAGGAGAAGCTCACCAGCCAAAGCAGGAAGAGAGCCTGTCTCTTCTGAATCCTCCTTAAAAGGCTTCCCGTGACTAGATTAAGCACCACTCATTGCAGAAGACACTTCCCTTTGGCTGATTACAAATGGAATCAGCTGTGGATGCAGCTGACATGATCATGATTTAATTCTATGAAATGTCCTCATCACAACAGACAGGCCAGCCCTTGCTCAACCAGACAAACAGGTACCACCACTTGGCCAAGTTGACACATGAACCATGACAATAGTATTCCATGGTATGGATGTGCCACAGTTTGTTTAACCATTCACACATTTTAGGATATTTGGGCTGTTTTTTATTTTTGGCCCTTAGAATTTAAGCAGCTATGAACATATGTGTACACATTTGTGTGTGGACATACTTTTCATTTCTCTGGGATAAATCCCCATGATTGTGACTGTATGATAAATATGTACTTACTTTTACTAAAAGAAAAACAACAACTGCTAAACTATATTCCAGAGTGGTTGTACTAGAAATCCAGCTTTTCTGCTTCTTGCCAATATTTAGCATTGCCACGATTTTTATTTAGCTGTTGCTATTTTAACGGCAATAATATCTCAAAAGTAGGAGGACAAACACAGTAAAACTTGACTTCCTGACTGCTTTTTATAAGAAAATTAAAAATTTCACTTCAAAAAGGAATTTTCCCTTTGATAAGTCTTATCTTAGATTCTCTTCCATTAAACTTTACTTTATCTTCTTTAATTCATTGAGGTGTCACATTATAAGAACATGAATCCAAATATATTTTCAAAAGTATACAAGGTATATGACTAGAATCTAAATATTGACAAGCAGAGCGTGGGCTTTTTATCAGTAGGGAGTCCCTGTGTCCCATTTTGCTTAGAAAAGTTTGATTTATGCCTGTTGTCCAGCTCCCATCAGATTCAGCATTTGCTCTGAATATGTCATTTTTAATGGAGTATGACTTAGCAATCATTGCTTAAAAAAAAAAAAAGCTAGAGAGAGAGAACCTAGATTATAAGCTCTTATAGCAGTCTTACTTAATCTGGAATTGTAAGTGTATTTCTAGACTCTGAGATGCTGTGCTATACATGTATAAGCTGTATTTCCCAGGAATTTTGGGGTACCACTGTGACACCTGAGACTTAGATTGGAGCTCTGCAGCTCTGAACATCAGCATTGCTACAAACAACAACTATTAAAGGAACCAAAAAAAAAAAAAGGTTAGGCTTCAATTAGAGACAAAAACAAAGCCAATTTTGTTGGGACAAATGTAAATCAGAATACAGAGCAAAAGATAATAGCATATGTATTCTAGAACTTCACCTACTGTATGAGACCAAAGGCAGAGAGATTTTTTTCGGTCTAAAACCTAAATATTCTGTAAGCTGTAAAATCAACCCAAATACATGGAGCCCAGAGTGGGAACAAGGCCTTGTAATTCTGTATAGCTTAATGTAATAACTGGATACATCCCAGACTATGGTGAGCTGATAATTAAAAGATATGTAGAGTCCCCTTGAGGGACTCTAGAAAAAATATGGAAATACTAAACTTTCCCACCTGGGAAATCCCTGGTACTCTCTCAAACTTGAGAGGTTCCCAAGAAAATGGTCCAAGGTTCTGATTTTGAGTCTTGTCCTTAAGTAACTTATTTTTGTAGTGGAGAAACTAACACTACCTAGAATTATGCCTAAAAGTTATTCTCAAGAACGACTTTTGTTTCTCAAATGCAGCCTCTCTCTTTCTAAGCCCAACTTTGCAAGGAAAACCATTATTCTCCCCACCACATGGGACGGGGCATTTCATGGGTGAAAGTCTCCCAGATAACACACGACATGACTCCCAGGGATGAGCCTGGCCCTGGCACTGTGGGATTGACAATGCGTTCCAGACCAAAAGGGGGAAAATGTAACAAAATAAGGTATCAGTGGCTAAGAGAGTTTAAATGGAGTCAAGAGGCTATTCTGGAGGCTACCTTTTTTTTTTTTAGTATATCCTTCTATCTTAGTTTCCCATCTGCTAAAACAAGTGTCATTCGATGGGTTGGCTTAACAATAGGAATTTATTGCTCACAATTTCAGAGGCTAAAAGTCTTCTGGGCCTATATCTTCTCTCTGTCTGGCAATTTTTGTGATTCTTTGGCTTTTTTGTTTGTTTGTTTCTATTATATATATTTTTAATATTTTTATTGAGATATCTTCACATATATTACATACATGGTGTACAATCAATGGCTCACAATATCATCACACAGTTGTGTATTCATCACCATAATGATTTTTAAAGCATTTGCATCATTCCAGAAAAATAAAATAAAATAAAAAAATTACTCAAACATTCCATACCCCTTACTTCTCCCTCTCATTGACCACTAGTATTTCAGTCTACCCAATTTTCCCCCCTTGTCCCTTCCAATTATTTATTTATTTTTGTCCTTATTTTTTTACTCATCTGTCCATACCCTGGATAAAGAGAGCATTACACACAATCACACAATCACATTGTAAAAGCTATATCGTTATGCAAATTGTCTTAAAAAATCAAGGATACTGGAACACAACTCAACCATTTTAGTACTTGCCTCTAGCCACTCCAATACACCATAAACTAAAAAGGGGTATCTATATAATGCATAAGAATAACCTCCAGGATAACCTCTAGACTCTGCTTGAAATCTCTCAGCCACTGAAACTTTATTTTATCTCATTTCTCTCTGCCCCCTTTTGGTGAAGAAGACTTTCTCAATCTCTTGATGCCAGGTCCCAGTTCATCCCAGGAGTCCTGTCTCATGTTGCTAGGGAGATTTACATTCCTGGGAGTCATGTCCATGTGCGTTTACCTGCTGAGTTGACTAATAGAGAGAGGCTACATCTGAGCAACAAAAGAGGTTCTCTGGGGGTGACTCTTAAGCATAATTATAAGTAGACTTAGCTTCTCTTTTGCAGAAATAAGTTTCAAACCCCAAGATCAAAGGCTCAAGGCCTATTGACTTGGTTGTACCCACTGCTTGTGAGAATATCAGAAATTCCCCAGATGAGGAAGTTTAATATTTCCTCCTTTATCTCTGGCTCCCCAAGGGGATTTTTCAAATACTTTTTTTTTTCTCTGCACCAATAAATAACTCTGGGATGTATTAGGGCATCATACTAATCTGTACAAACCAACAAAATCTCACTCCCTATTCAAGATTCCATGTAATTATGGTGTTCAACTAAATTGACCATACAAGTTAAATTAGGCAATATGCTACCCAAAATATAAATTTTGCACCAAATAAACATCTCTTCCTTTGGTGTCACACAGAAGTTGAAGTTTTAAAATGTGGACCATATCATCCTTTACTCTGTATTCTGATTTACTTTAGTCCTTTCCAGATCAGCTTCATTTATATCTCTAGTCCAAATCTGATCACTTTTTCAACTTTTTTAACAGTTGCTTAATGGGGTAATTCTGACTTTCACAGCTTCAGAGCTCTAACTTTGAGTCTCAGGTGTCACACAAATACCAGAAGTTTCAGGGAATGACCAGGTTATAAACAAACAGCTCAGTATTCCAGAATTTTGAAATAGTTACAACTCCAGAAAAGATGTGACTGCTGTAAGAGCTTACAATCTAGGCCCCTTTACAATAGTCCCCAACCTGATAAACCCATGCTCTCGACTTCAGTTCTTTGAGTTTGTATAGTATAGTTAGCCCATATGAGTGAGGCATGATAATATTTGTCTTTTTGTTTCTGACGGTTCATTCAACGTAGTGTTCTCAAGTTTCATTCACCTAGTTGCATGCTTCACTTCATTCCTTCTTGCAGCTGCTCAGTAGTCCACTGTAGATGTACACCAGTCTTGAGGCTGCTCTTATGCAAGCTTAAGCTAGATATCGCTATTTGCTATGGTTTGCCAACCCCCAACCACTATCACTTCTGTTAACCCTAAAGAACACCCAGAGCTTTATATGGGATTCTACAAAAGTTTCATGCCCTAAGTTTACTTTTCAGAAACCTAAAAGCTTCAGCTGATTCCTAGGCCAGATAAGTCCTGAAAACTAGAGGTGCCAGTTCCTCCAAGAACATCAACCAGTTTCACCCCCCATCTCATATTGTCAACACCCCTTTTCAAGATGAAAAAGTTAGAAGGATTTGAAGAAGGATCAAAAGAGAAGGAGCCATTGTAACATAGAAGCTATGATTTAACAAATGGGTATGACTGCTGAATCATTATATTGATATTTCTTTTTAGTCTCCGGTGTCTTGGAGCAGCTAGAAGGAAAAACCTGAAACTGTGGAAGTGTATTCCATTCCAAACTTTGAAATCTGTTCTATAACTACTTGTTAAAATATACTTTAGAATGTATTGACTTTTTCGTATGTAGGTTATATCTCACAATAAAAATGTTTAAAGAAAGATGGAGAGGATTTAATATACCACCACACTGTGTATGTCCAGCTTTCTCTGGGCTACGTCTGATAGATATAAGATGTATGCACAATGAACAGAGAGCTCACTTTAACCTGTGGTTAAATCTGAAAGACCACAAGCAACACTGTCTTCCCATGATCCTTTCTATGCAAAACATAACTAATACCTCTCTTTCAAGAATGCCTGCAGGATGCTGCTCACTCATAAAACAAAGTGTGCTAGCACACAAGTATCCAGGGACTACTAACTCCTTTTGCTCTCAGGGGGTGGTGGGAGAAGTATTGGAGGCTGTTATCCTGGTGGCCACTTGGTGAATGAGCTAGTTGGGGCGATGCCAGAGCCTGAGACATGCCAGGGTCAGTGAGAAACATGGGAAATTGGAGGTTACGACACATGACACATGTGTGAAAGTCTAGAGATTAATTTGTTGAAAGAAAACCACCTTCTTAGAAGGGCTTCTCCAGAAGACAAAACAATTGACCTGCAGGGTTTTACCAAGTAAACAAAACACACCCTACACGGTTGCTAATAAACAAGTCCTGATGATAAAACTAGTTTCAGTTCAACAGAGATAGTTTATCAGAACGGACAAGAATACCATACCAATTAATGTATATCTGCTCCCACTTGGTAAGAACCCCCCACCCAAGTAAAACAGAAACATAGTATCAGCCAACCAGAACATTTTCTCACTTGCTCCCACATTTGTTCAATATGAGCTTCCCTTTTTCACCCTTGGTGAAACACCCCTCTACTTCCTGAATGGGATGCTGCCTGATTCATGAACCTTTCAATAAAGCTTTGAGATCCCTGCATGAAAAGTTTTTCTTTGATCACAGTAAATGGTTCTATCATTTATTGTAAATCTACAACAATTTATTTTATTGATAAATTGTTTTTATAATGCAATAAATCCCTTTAACAACAATGAGCTAAATAAAAACTAAAGATCAGGGTTAACGAAAAACTAAATACTAAATGTGCAGTTCAAGAAAGTTCATGATGAACATGTTCCTTGGACAAAATGTTTGTTACATTTATCGTTTATTGTGACTTTTTATTTAAACCAATTGACTGTTCTACTAAATTTATTTCAATATATTTAAATTCCAAGTTTTCTTATATGCATATGTTTTAGTTTGCTAAAGCTGCTGGAATGCAACATACCAGAAATGGATTGGCTTTTATAAAGGGGATTTATTAAATTACAAGATAATAACTCTAAGACCTTGAAAATGTTCAAACTAAGGCATCCAGAGACAGAAACCTTGACTCAGAAGAAAGGCTGATACCTGTCATATGGGAAGGCATGCGGCTGACATCAGCTAATCCTTGTGCCTGGTTCCATTGCCTTTAGATTCTGATTCCAGTGGCTTTCTATTGGTGTCTATGGGTCCTGACTTAGCTGCTCTGGAGCAAAACTCTGGCTTTCATCTCTTAGCTTTGCATCTCATGGAAAGGCACATGGCAATGTCTGCTGGGCTCTGGTTCCTGTCCAGCTTCTGTCTCTTCTCTCAGCTCTTGGCATCTCCTGGGGCTTCTGCATTTCCAAACATCTGTGTGTAAGCTTTCTCTGTATTGGCTATCCAAGCATCTCTGTTGGCTCTGCAAACAACTCCAAATGTGCTAGTTTAAAACTGTTATGTACCTAGAAAAGCCATGTTCTTTTCCAAATCCAATCTTGTGGAAGCAGACCTGTTATTTAGGGTGGAGCATTTTGATTGGGTTGTTTCCACGGAGATGTGACCCATCCAATTGTGGATGGAGTTTCTTGATTAGATGGTTTCCATGGAGATGTACCCCTGCCCATTCAACATGCTCTTAATCCACTTACTGGAGTTCTTTAAGAGGGAACCATTTTGGAAAAAGCTCAGAGCTGACACAGACAGAGACATTTGGAGATGCAGAAAGAAGAAGCCCCCAGGGAAGCTGTTTGAAACCAGAAGCCAAAGGACTATCAGACAACAGCCACAGGCTTTCCAGCTGACAGAGGTGTTCTGGATGATATCTGCGTTTCTTGAGTCAAAGTATCTTTTTCTGGATGCCTTAGTTTGGACATTTTTATCACCTTAGCCCTATAAACTTGTGACTTAATAAATCCCCTCTATAAAAAAAAACAATCCATTTCTGGTATATTGCATTACAGCAGCTTTAGCAAACTCTTTTAAGGAGCAGCTCTTTTAAGGAGTCCAGTAATAAAGACCAACCTTGAATGGGCAAAGTCACATCTCCATCTAATCAAAAGGTCACACCCACAACTGGGTGTGTCACATCTGCATGGAAGTAACCTAATCAGTCACATCCACAATTGGGTGTCACGTCTCCATGGAAACATCCTAATCAAAAGGTCTCCCCCTGATTCTCCAATATTGAAACAGGATTAGTAAGGCAAGGCTAGGGGTACATAACAGTTTCAAACGAGCACAACATGCAAAAGGTTAAAAGAGAGCAGTTATGTATTATTTCCATTAGAAGAATCACAATAAAATACCACCAATTTATATCAATGCCATCATTTTCTTAAGGAATGGGAAACCTTTTAATTACAATAATAGTTCAAATTTGCCATTCGATTCATGGAATCAAAGCAAGGCTTTTAGATGTTAATTCTTTCTGATTAGTTGTGATGCTCATATAATTTATAGTCATATCTAAACAAGTTGCAATATTCTACCAAACAAAAAAAAGAAGCTTGACAAAATGGACAATCTTTTTTCACATACAAAGTCCTGAACATTCTAAATTATACCAGCATGACAATACATTCGTTCTCGCCTTGAAGCCTGACATTAATTGGATTTTAGGAATGTGTGAGCTTTTGAAAAACCTTTTTATATATCAGCTTAAGTGCCCATCAATAACACTGAACATTTTAGTAATTGAATCCTCTAATTTAGGCTCCATTTTATTCAAATTTAGTTGCAAATATTTAACCAAAGTATTTATTGAACAGAATGTCAAATGCTTTAGCTTTTGAAGCTTTTAAGAAATTGCAATTATGGAGAAAAAAATTTCAAATTAAATGATATTGAAATGCATCCCTATAAAAGCCAGAAAGGAACCGAACAAATTTTAAAAAGAGTTCATATGATCTTCAAATATGATTTAACATTCTATAATTGTTCGTTAATATCTCGGCCTGTGGGAAATGTCTTTTGATACAACTCCTGTTTTTAGTTGGATAAATTTATATTCTATACCAAAATAGAGTGAAATTTGAAAAACCCTACAATTTCACAGCATCCAAACTCGGCAAGACATTCAAATGATTCATAAATAGAGAAAACTTTCTTCAATGACCTTTAGGTTATAAAATTATTTGTTGGAATAGTTACTCTAAGTGGAGGCAAAAAATAATTTCAGTCCTTATGAAAATACTTGAGCTAAAATACTCAATTTGAAATGGAAAATTTCATTCATGAAAACTTAAATTTAAAAACTTAAATTGAAAAGTATATTACACTCCCCAAAATTTGTTTGGAGCTTACCAGGTACCTCAAAATCTATAGAAAGAATATTTTCTCAATCTAAAATATGGACTTTAGAGAAGAGACAATTGAAGGTGTTAATAACTTAAAATTTATTAACCATAGAATGCAACTTTGAAGATGATGATTACAGTGAATTTTATGTAAAAATTTAAAATAAAACTGTAATAAAAAAATACCATCAGAAAAATCCTAGTGACATAATATTAGACAGAATACTATGAAATTAAAATACATTAACATGTACCATGGATAATTGTTATTCTTACATGATTTTTAAAGTTAAGATAATCAATATAGTTAAGTTTTTATTTTGTTTTTTGTACATGCTATTTTTATTCTTTAGAAGAATTTCATTTTTGCCAATAGTTTTGAACAGACTTTCTAGATCCACCATTCTAATATGACTAATTTGTTTGTAAATTAGTACATATTTTAAAAAACTATACAAATAATTTTTAGTCCCCTTTTACTCTTAAAAGGTCCCAATTTTGATACCTAATTATATAATCATTCTAGTCATAAAAAGATTCTTTTATACCAACATTCATTCCAAAATTTGAGTGCAGCATATTCATTAATACCCAGATTAAATACACAAGGGGTTTGATGGGTCAGTTGGCTTTGAATCACTGTATTCTAAGGATGGGTAATAGACTGATCACAGTACATTGACCACCCAACAATGGACAAAATGTTTCCAAAGATATCTACCAAGTATTGTAGGATTTCTTCTCCCTTATGGAGAAAGAAGGAAATACAAGAAACTGAGTGGTACTGGTAGTCCCAAGAGGATAGCTATATATTTAAGGGTTGAATGATAGTCTTCAGTTCTCTAAGGAGTTGAAGAAAGGGCTCTTATTTAGCCCTTACAGCCTGCAATCGTCAAGGAGGAGAAAGGAATTTCAGCCACAGCCCTCTACCCTGATCCCCCTTTGACTAAACTTGCTTTGCATGATAATCTGACTTCAACAATCCAAACTGTTGGGGTCTTGGATCCACTGAAATATTTACACCAGGATGTACCCCATGGAGAGAGTCTTGGAACATTCTGTGGCCAATCTGTAATTTCACACAAACCTTTCCAGATTTAAATGAGCAGCAAGTATATTAGAAGAATGTAAATGTTGAAATTCAATGAGCTGTGCTCTCTTGAGCATTGGAATTTTATACCTGTAAAAAGAGAATGATAATAATACTTTGGACATAGAATAATTTGCAGTAAAATGAATGACTTGTTCTTTAAAATACAGCTGACTGGGGGATGTGGCAGTGGCTCAGTGGTAGAATTTCTGCCTGCCATTCCAGAGACCTGGGTTCAGTTCCTGGTGCCTATTCATGCAAATAGAAAAAAAAAAAAAGGAATAAAAATATATATATATACAACTGACTATTCCTGTTTCCATCTCTAAGATAGGACAAAATTCTCTTAGGAGTGGGACAATTTTTTTATCCAGGAAAATATTTTGAAGAACACCTTATGCTCACAGACTGGGGCATAGGGTCATGGTTTAGAAAGATATCAGGGGAAAAAGGAAGGATTATAGATAATCTTCATGAGATAGGAACAGAAATTTGACAAGACTATTTAATCTGAAGTTCTCTACTCTGCTATGAGTTTAATGTGGCACCCCCCCCCCAACCATCTGCTGCTATTACCCCAGGCTCTTTAGTCAAGGAATAGTCCATTGGACTGTCTTATAGGTTCATGTAGGTTACTGAGCAGGTAACCTGTGCAATCAAAACAGGTCCCAGGCTTTGTTCAATGCTCTGCTATGCCCATCTAGAAATTCTTAATACTTTTTTTTTATCAACAAGCCCTGCATTTTCACCTTGCACTGAGTCCTGCAAATTATGTAGCTCGTACTGATCCAGAAACAGGACCTGTGGTCTCTATTAGGGTCCATTTATCAACGGGAGAGAGAAAAGGAAGAGTTTCAGGGGTCAGATATCAGGGAGAGTGAGAACTCAGCAGAAATGTTAAATCAGAGCTAGAGGAGAGCACAACAAAACCCTTGCAATCTTGGTGAAAGTGTTGGACTTCCACAGAATATGGAAGACAAGTATGCCTTCCTATAAATTTCAATGACCAGGGTAAATCAACATTTCCTCTGAGTAAGGATGAGCGTGGAGACCCAGGGCCCTGGTTCCCTTTCTGTATTGACAGTAAGTTGCTGTACATTGCTGCCTATGTGACCAGGACAGAGGTTAAAAGTCAATAGACCTCAGGGAGGAAAGAATGTACAGATGGTATCGTAAACTACTTATCTTGCAGAGCATTACAACTCTTCTCCCCTGATCACTGTTAATAACAAATCTCCAACCCCCTGGGTCATAAGACTCTGCTGAAACTCTGTTCTCATACCTTATGGAATGTCCTTCTCTTAAACCCTTATAAACTGCCCCTTGCAGTCCCACCTTTGCAGAGCATTAATTCCATTTTTTTTCCGGATGGCTGCCACTGAAGACCCTCTCCTGTCCGTAAGTCCTAATAAAACTCATGTCTGACTCTGTGCCTCGCATGTATTGACCTAAACCCTTCAAGAGCTGGGTTGGAACAATATTGTAGGCAGCATGCCTAGACTATGGTTATATTCAATGTTTGGTATAATCGTCATTTAAAAAATTCATTGTGAAAAATAACATATAAACAAAAAAGCAATAAATTTCCAGGCATTCCACAACAACTAGTTGTAGAATAGATTTCAGAGTTTGGTATGGGTTACAGTTCCACAAGTTTAGGATTTTCCTTCTAGCTGCTCCAAGACACTGGAGACTAAAAGAAATATCAATATAATGATTCAGCAGTCATACTTATTTTTAAATCTCTGTAAAAACTCCTCCTTCTCATTTGATCTTTCTCCCAAACTTTATGAGTATTTGAGCTATGCCCATTCCAACTTTTGCATGTCTGAGAACGCTGTCAATAATATGGGATAAGGGCATGAAACTAGTTGATGTTCTGAAGAGGCTGGCCACTCTTGGTTCCAGAACTTACCTGGCCTAGGAAGCCATCTGGAGGTTGTAGTTTTCTGGAGAGTAGTCATAGTTTATGAAACTTTTGTAGAACCTCAGCTAGAGCCCTAGGCATTTTTTAGGGTTGATAGGAATAGTTTTGGTTGAGGTTTGGCAAACCTTGGTAATAGCAATATCTAGCCAAAGCTTGCATAAGAGTGACCTCCAGAGTAACCTCTTGACTCTATTTGAACTCTCTCAGCCACGATACCCTATTTGTTACACTTCTTTTTCCCCGTTTTGGTCAGGATGGCATTGTTGATCCCATGGTGCCAGGGCCAGGGTCATCCCTGGGAGTCATCTCCCACACCGCCAGGGAGACTTTCGCCCCTGGATGTCATATCCCACGTAGAGGGTGAATATAATTGTCATTTAAGATCAACTAAGAGGAGCAATGAGCAAGTATAAAAGGTGTGAGTTTGCATATCTGTGTGTGACATGCTTGGGTTTTGAGTGCTCTAAGTCTCTCTTGCTGATGGTACATCTCAAGATCTACCAGTTCTGGAATCTCGGCATCTGCAAGATCTTATTCATATATGTGTCGCTTGTGTTTTGAGTGATACTTTTTCAGCCTACTTGTTGCTTTACCAGGATTTCCAAGGTCAGCCCTACAATGGGAAGAAGAAGAAAAAAAGAGCTAATAGGAAGTAGAAGGTACAGGAAATGAAAGCAATGCTACTTTAAAGTATTTATGGAGAGAAATATCAAACCCACAGAGTAGACTGTAGCCAGCCACATCATGAATCCTAACCAGGATTTGGAACGTTTTTCCTCCGAGGAAGCTGAGGAACAGAAATAATTCATTCTACTCTAACGATGGGAGAGACTGAATACTTCCCTTGGACTTTTGGCCCATATTAATATTCTTATCCTGAAACACATTTGCTTTTACTTTTGAGATTTAAGAGCCCTTCTAATGGACTCAACTTTCTTTGCGTCCTGATATCCTCTGGAAAGAAACCATTAAACATCCAAAATGACCACACATAGCTTACCATTCCCACATCTGAAGTCACATTAAGTTGTCCAATAAAACAAGCAAGCTCTTAAAATAGGTAATTTTGACTTTGGGACCTAGTTCAATGATATGAAATGGACATTTTGGGGGGCACTAATCTACCTTCTGTTGTTCTGATTGCATGAGGTAATGGCTAGTGGGTATCGGCTAGCCTCATTTCAGTTCTTATATCATAAAAGGGTGTGGATGGCAGAACTTGAAATGAATTCCAATGACCCAAACCCTATATAGTCCCCTCCCTTTAAGTATCAGTGGGATGTGTAACCAATAGAATATGGCAAAGGTGATGAGATATCACTCCTGTAATTCTGATACATTATATGGCAAAGGTGAAAGGATTTTGCAGAAGTAATTAGAGCCCCTAAACCGTTGACTTTGAGTTAATTCAAAGGGAAATTTTCAAGTGAGCCCTTAAAGAGGGAGCCTAGAGGTCAGAGAAGTGAAAAGTCTGAGAGATTCTCCTGCTGGCTTTGAAAAAGCAAGTTACCATGAGTTTGTAACCAAGAAGTTAGGATTTAAGGGTTGATTATGTTTATGGAATCATAATATGGATCTTCCTTTTAACTTTCTGGTATATTAGAATATACCAAGAGAAATACCTGAAATCTCTGAAGTGTATACAATCCAACTGCCTTGATCTCTGATAATGATTGTATAGCCTTTATCTTGTGCCTTAGTGATTGTAAAGCCTTGTGACTAACCTTCACTTGTATGCATTTATACAGTTTTTCAACTTTGGAGTCATATGCTAACTAAAGACAGCCCTTGATGCCCATTAACAAAGGGCCTTGGGTCAGCCCAGAACTAACCTATGTCAATTCCAAAGTTATCTTTTTTTGTTTGTTTGTTTTGTTTTTTCATTTTCACTTTTAAAAAATTTATTTATTAATTTAAAAAATAAAGAAACAAAGTAAAACAACATACACAATCAGTAATTCACAATATCATCACTTAGTTGCGTATTCATCATTTCTTAGAACATTTGCATTAATTCAGGAAAAGAAATAAAAAGACAATAGAAAAAGAAATAAAACAAACACAGGAAAGAAAAAAAAAGATTATACCTACCATACCCCTTACCCCTTGCTTTCACTGATCACTAGCATTTAAACTAAATTTATTTTAGCATTTGTTCCCCCTATTATTTATTTTTATTCCATATGCTTTACTTATCTGTTGACAAGGTAGATAAAAGGAGCATCAGACACAAGGTTTTCACAATCACACAGTCACATTGTGACAGCTGTATCATTATTCAATCATCCTCAAGAAACATGGCTACTGGAACACAGCTCTACATTTTCAGGCAGTTCCCTCCAGCCTCTCCATTACATCCTGAATAACAAGATGATATCTACTTGATGCATAAGAGTAACCTCCAGGATAACCTCTCGACTCTGTTTGGAATCTCTCAGCCATTGACACTTTGTCTCATTTCCCTCTTCCCCCTTTTGGTCGAGAAGGTTTTCTCAATCCCTTGATGCTAAGTCTCAGCTCATTCTAGGGTTTTTCTCAGTCCCTTGATGCTGAGTCTCCCTTCATTCCAAGATCTCTGTCCCACGTTGCCAGGAAGGTCCACACCTCTGGGAGTCATGTCTCACATAGAGAGGGGTAGGGTGGTGAGACTGCTCATTGTGTTGGCTGGATCCAAAGTTATCTTGATAACCAAACCTGGATCTAACCAAAATGGGACCGCCTGACATGTGCAGTAGCTTAGACTTTAAACTGTAAATTACCTAAACCTTCATTATAATACTAAAAATCACGCCCATCATCACATTGAGGCCATCATTTTCTTTGTTATCAAATAAGTATGTAATCAAACTGTGCATGTTCAATAATTAGATCACCTCTAACTGCATCATCTGGAGCCACTGTGCTCATTATCCTAAACTCTGGCCATCTTTTGATACTATAAAACTATCAGAATTAGTGCAGTTTGGGGGGACAGATATTTGGGGCAGTAGGCCATCTGGTCTCCTGCTTCATGCCTAACAATAAACTCTTTCTGAAACTCCAGTGTCTCAGGAATTGAGTATATTGGGCAAAGAATCCACCGCCTCTGTCCGCTAACAAGTTCCACAGCTGTAAGGAAATGAAATCCTCCAACAACCATTTCAACCTGGAAGAGGACCCCCAGCCTCAGATGAGACCCCAGTTCCAACTGACAGCTTGATTTCAGCCTTGTGAGATCCTGAGCAGAGAACCCAGGTAAGACACGTCTGGATTCCTGACCTATAGTACTGTGAGGTCATAAATAGATTTTGTTTTAAGCTGTTAAATTTCTGGTAATTTGTTATACAGACAAAGAAAACTAATCCAGAAGGCTAGAAACTTTGGGGCAATAGCCAAATGAGGAACTCAACCTACTGAGAAAGTCATGAGCTAGATTATAATTAAAGCAAACTGAAAATGCTCAGCTAGTAAGAGCCCCAGCATGGGACTGCCACTTGACAGGCAAACACAAGTGAGAAAGGCAGTAATAGCTCCTTTTCAAATTAGAAATAAAAGCCACCACTCGTTTGATTATTATCTGAAGCACATCCATAATCATAGTGGGTTTGCTAGCTAAGCCAAACTTCTTTTTGCAGAACTAAGGGAAAACAGAAATGATCTCAAGATTATTGATTATCTTCCAAAATGTCCATGAGCATTATAGACAGTTACCCCAGCTGCTTTGCAATGCCTTTGAAGGACAATGACATTTAGATCCAACTGCTCACCGTCCTACTCCCCAATCAGCTTAGAAAATCTGAAGATATTCTTTCAAATAGTTGAAAAAGGCAGTGAGTGAGTTCTAGGATCATTGGAAAGCATTATCTAATTGCTTATTTTCTATCACTCTGATACACAATTTGGAAATGGGAGGAAAAAGAAGAGGAAAGAATCAAGCTCCAACAATAAGTGGAAACCTTAAAAAACCATTAGCAATTTTTAGTACTAGCTCCTAAGTTATAGGAAATATATGGATATATACAAAAGAATTTACTTAAAGCAGGCTGCCTACTTGATGCCTTAATTCCTGAAAAGCTGTGCATCAATTTTGTTGTCAGTTGAATCTCATTTTAAATGCATCAGGGAGCTCAGTATTTGAAAGAACTCTGCAGTAAATCAAAGTAAATTAGCTTTTTGTAGTGTGTATAATTAGGCAACCTAAGGCTTCTGTTATATTGCTATAGATTTTTAAAAATCAGGATTTCTTAAAGTGGAGAACTCATACACAAAAACATATACGCAATCTGTTTTCATGCAACGCAGAGCTCATAGAAACCTTGACTGATGTGGGAAGGTCTCAGATGGACCTTGTGGGAAGACAGTAGCACAAAATAGATTGCTCTGGAACACTAGAAAAGGCTGTGTTAACTAGGACTATAGGTTTGAACACGATATGGGACAGATCTTCTAGCCAGTATGTTACAGAAAAAAAGTTCAAGGTCTTAGGAGACAGAAGGGTCTTATATTTTGCAGTCAGACTTCATGGGTTCAAGTCCTGGAATAAGGTGAACTAGTTATGTCACTAGGGAAGCCCATCACTTATCTGAAAATGGGAATAATAAAATACCAACTTCATTAGGCAGCTGTGAAGATTAAATGTAAGAATGTGACAAAGTAATGCTCGGTAAGTTTTTAATCACCTCTTAGTATTTGGCATGGTAGAACTGTAGAAAGCTGCAGTTGTTAAAAAGACTAACTAAACCGGGGAAAATAGCATGGAAGGAAATAAATATGTCATAGGAAAAAGGGCTAGTTTCTCCAGCAGGAGAATGCCTCAGGCATTTTTCAGTTCAAGGACTCCATACCATTTCTAATCATTATCCCATTTAGAATTATAATGAAGGATGTTGAGAATAATTAACCCCGTTCTATATTCCTAGGAGCCTGTCAATGCAGGTAGGATTAGATGCCGGTTCTGTGAGCTCCTCTTTACCAAGCAGGTGGTGCTCAGGATTTTTGTCAGTTCTGGGCACGCGAGCAAGTTCCTGCAATAATGCAACGTCAGCCAGTCTCTCTCTTCCGGCAGTACTCAGTTCTCCACCTACTTCCTAGCAGCAAGGATGAGATCTTGCATTTGTCTTGAGCTCTGACAACACGTTTGCAGGCATGGAATAATAGCCCCAGCTCTTGAAATCACCAGCCCTTTTAAAAGCCTGAGAGCTACCACAGTGGTGAGTGAGCGCTCTGTTAGAGTCCGACCTGGTAAATCCTCTCTCCGCTGAGCTGCCAGCCTAGAAGCCCACTCCTTCCTTTGTTAGGCATGCTAGCCACAAAAACCCACAATAAAATGCTGCAGGCGCATCAATAAAGGATATAATGAAATCAAATGAGTCTTGTTCCTTATATTTACATGCAAAGTATATCAAAGGAACATCCAGTTTGCTCCTGAGACCCACACAATGGATTCTTTTGTGTGAAGGGAGAGAAGATATAAGAAGCTGAATTAGGAGGCAATTCCAATTAAAAGGGCTGGGTTTAAGCTCCAAAGACAATGCAGCCTTTGCTAGACAGATAGCTATTAGAAGTGTCTGGCTGGGAGGTGGTTTTATGGTAATTGGACTAGAGCTGTGGGGAAGGGAACACAGTGATTCCCGCTCCATCCCAGGCTCTGGGGTCACACTTCAGTTTACTCCTGCATAACCCTGGGGACAAAAATAGGACCTACCTAATAGGGTTGTTGTGAAAAGAAATTAAGGCATGTAAACTGCTTTGGGCAGTGCCAGGCATATGCTCAGCACTCCACAAATGTTAGATTTTACTGTTGACTTCCTCAGATTGAGCCCCCTCCAGCACTGGCAAGGGCACGGGCCAAACATCATCCCGATGACAAGTGAACGAGACTCAGAAGGTCTCAGAGCGTGGAGGCCCCACGCAGTGTGAAGGGAAATCTGTTCTTAGCACAAAGGCCTCTGAAGATCGTAGAAGTTACTTCCCCAGAGAAATGGAGTTCCTTTTGCCAATCTGGATACCTGGGACACGTGCCATTTGAATGAGTTCCCTGTTTTCCTATACACTTAGCATAGCTAAGGTTAGAATCAGAGTTTGTAGAAGGTGCCTCGGAGATAAGTTATTGCCTATGGCAGACCACCTGCAATTTTCCTCCAGATTCTTCGTCTGTCAAAAATGGGACCCATCTTCCTAAATGGAGCACGCAGACTGCCTCAGGCCAGCTAAGCTCTGTGGCAGGAATTCTGCAGCGTTGTCTCCGTGGAGAATCCCACTTCTGGTTGGAGCACAGGGAGGTAGCATTTGGCAGTCAAACCCCTGTCTGGTTCACTAAAAGGCCACTTAGCACAGAAGTACCGAAAATTCTCAGTTTTGTATCATTAGTGCCTGTCATTTCTCATTCACCTTATTAAAACGGCAATGATTTTCCAATGGGAACACGGGTTACGGGCTGAAAACAGAAAGTCTGAAGATACACTGGACACACCAGTGAAACTATGGAAAATAAGAGAAATTCAGAGCCAAAAGAAACCACTGATGTTTCTGAAGGGCGTGATGCCCATGAGTGTTCCCACAATGAACTTGAAACAAAGATAATGGCTTAGTCTTGACTGGTTCTACAAAGTTTAGGATCTGTACCTGGATGCTGCTTTAAAACATTCACATGTGAAGATGTAAATGGGCCTAAATCACCTTGCCTCTTTTGTGAGAAACCCCTGAGGAATAACGACATGAAGCTGTCACTCTAAGGATGACATTTTAAAAACAGTCATGAGGAAGGAAGCCGAACAGGGAAGGGGTGGGGGGAATACAAAAGGAGCTTTATTTCTGTTTGCAAGATTGAATTTCTTTAAGAGAAAAAGGATCTAAAGCAATTATAGCCAAATAGAAAAAATTCTTAAATCTGGGTGGTGAATCACAGGTTTTTTTTGTCTTGTTGCTCGCTGCACTCTTTTGCATATTTGAAAGTATTTCAGAATAATTAAGTTTTTGCCCCTTTTGAGGGCAAGATCTGTAACACCATAAACTGAGGGTTCCCCTAAGGGGTTTGAACAGTGCCCAGGGCAAGCCACTGTGTGGATAAGAAGAGCCCATAGGGAGAAGGGCAGAGGGGAGCCAGAAAAGAGAAGAGAAGGCATTGAGGAAAGAAGAGAGAGCGCCAGAGGAGAAGGATACGGGGAGCTGCCTGGCACCCACTGCCAGGCCTTCCTTGGTACTCCAACCTTGGGCAAAACGCAGGTGAACCCTGTGCCGTTCTAGAGGGAGGGAGAGGTGACACGGACAGGGCTGGAGAGCCTGTGGCATGACCCTGTCCTCCACGCAGCTTGCAGACCACTGGGGAAGAATATATAAAGAACAGATGAGTGGGTGAGACAGACAAGCAGGCGGTAGCACCGGGTGGGGGAGAGCCCGAGCAAACCTGGGCTCCAATCAAAATAAACAAATAAATAAAAATTAAAATTAAGTCGATTTTAAAGGAACAACCCAGAGTCTTGGGCAACTGAAAAGGGAAGTCTTGGCCAGGAGGAGCAAAATGAAAAGCAAAGAAAATAAGTGACACATCCTGGAAGCTTCCTTCAAGGTAATTGTCAGAATGACTCTGGAAGGTGCAGTTCAGGTAAAGGGAAAACCATTGCCCTTGATGCGGCTAAATCTGCTTTAGGTTAAAAAAGCAGAGGTGCTGGGAGGGTGAGCTGCATGGAGGGGCACTGCTACTGAACTCACCAACAGCTACCCGGCACAGAGTTCCCTGCCTTTTGTCCCCCTGGCTTCAGTAAGGTAATGAAATCTAGTTTAAAATGATCTAACAAAAATGCTACAACAAAACAGTGGTTTGGCTGCTAATTAGCTTAAACAAAATAGGAAATAACTTTGAAACCCTCTTTCCTAAAACATAGGCAGACTTAACCAAGAAAAGGTGCAGCCTGTACACAAATTCAGAACTGAATTGTTAGCTTTCTTCCGGAAGGAAAAAAAGAAAACCCTGGATTGGGTGAATGTAGTCAGTGTTCAACCTAATCACAAGAGGGCCTCCCCAAGCTTGCTTACTTAGTAAATAAGTTTGTAAGGCCAACCACTCTCTTCTGAGGTCAGATTGTAAACTTTTTCCCTGCACAAAAAGGCTGCTGGAGGAACAAAAAAAAAATCTGAGATGCTATAAAGTATTGATTGTGGGAATTGAGTCGTTTGAGACCTTTGGTTCATTTACTCGTGATAAAAATTTTGGGGGAAGTGGCAAAATAAAGAATAACATAATGAATCATTTTTCTTCATGAAAAAGTATTTCCTTGACACAGTAAAAGAGACAGTCACAAACTCCCCAGCCTCCCCCCAATCCCTGCAATTGACCAATAACTGAGAGTTAAGTAAAATTTCCTCCAACGTGGAACTGTGCACCATTTTGGTTCTTAGTATCCTTTCCACAGTCATTGCCTTAATACGAATTATAAAATGGTGAAAAGGAAAACCATTGTTATCCGCTTTGTGTTAAAAATATGTATTTTAACTTAGTTCTGAAAACTGTGACTCAAAGAAGAGAATTGCTCGGTGCCAAACCTAATGTATGTATTTTTCAAACTATAGAGATTGAATATGACTCATCCTTCCAAATTTACCAAGGAAACCCATAGTTATTTTTTTTCGCTATTTTCTAATGATAATTAATTTGAAAGTATACATTCAAACAAAGTCACACTGCTAGATATATACTCCAAAGAATTAAAAGCAGGGATTCCAGCAGGTATTTGCTCACCAATGCTGACAATGGCGTTACTCACAATTGACGAAAGATAGAAGCAACTCAAATGCCCGAAAACTAATGAATGGATAAGCAAAGTGAGGTACATACATACAATGGAGTTCTTTAAAATACAGTTGTATTTTAACACAAAGGGAATATATTATAAGGATACAGGAGATTGTCACAGAACCAAAGGGCAAGAAAACAGGACATCTCAGGAGTGGCAAACATTGGGGAATGTTCTCCCTTACTTCTCTTATAGCAACGTCTGCCTGAGAAATGTCTTCATTCTTCTTGGGAATAGGGCTGTCTTTGCTATGCATCACTCATGGTGAGTAGGAAGTGGTCATCGACAGCTGTCAAGCTCACAAGTTAAAGTTCCAGTCACACCAATTGCTGGCCAGTACTCTCACTCCCTCCCTTGCACACACACTCTTGCATTGGGTTCTCTTATCCAGGGGTCTGTGGCCACAGGAAAGAATCACACAGCTGCTGAGAGTGAAGCTGGCGTTCTCTAGAGGAGAGGGATGTGGCTGACAGCACATGACTTTCAGTATGTGTATGCTATGGAGAGACTGCCTTCATTCAATAAACACATCAGCAGCCCTTCTCTGTGCCTGGCATGCTCCTAGGCTCTGGGGAGACAGCAGTGAATAAAAAAGACAAAACTCCTGTCAGAAGCTTATATTCCATTTGGGGGAAGAAAAACAATAAGCAGAAAATCAGTAAGCGTCTAATGTATTAGATGGTTATCTATAACTGCAGTGAACATGGCAGTGGCACGCTGGTATATGTTTGGCAACCACCTCTCTGGGAGGACCTGTGACAGTGATGTAAATACTCCCACTGTGGTCAATTTAAAACTACCAATGCACCGGGAGTTGGGACGAGACGGGCAGTAGCGTGCTATTCTTGAGAATTTCCACCATACAGATACTGCAGATACAATCTCGAGAGCACGGGTAAGAGTAAAACACAGTAAAATTAAGAGGAAGTGATGAATTTTAAGAACTCATCACCTTTCTTTTAAATATAACTTATTTAATTGTGCATCTATATAATTTAACTCTTAGGATGGCTTTGTTTAACAACTGATTCATAAAATTCCCGAACATTTAGCTATTGGCTCTCACAAGCTGGCATAAGGTGGACCCAGCCCACCACTGGAGGAGAAGAAAATAAAGCAAGTTCAGCATTAGTGTTCTAGTTAGCTATTGCTGTGTAACAAACCACTTCAGGACTTCATGGTTTAAACAACTATTTTTATTATAGCTCACCTTGGCAGGACTCAGTTGGGCAGTTTGTCACTCGGGGCCCCAGCCAGCAGATGGACTAGCATTGAGGGTCCAAGCTGGCTTAATTTCCATGTCTGGTGCCTTGATGGGGGTGACCAGAAGGCTGGGTTCAGCTGCAGCTGTTGACTGGGGCATCTACACATGGCCACGTCACATGATGTCTCAGGTCATCAAATTCAGGGTTCCCAGAGAGACTGTTACAAGAGGCAGGTAGTGGAAGCTGCGAGTCTCCTAAAACCAGGGTTTGGAAACTGGCCCAGCACCAATTCCTCTCTATTCTATTGCTCAAAGCAGTGACAGAAACTGCCCCAATGTTAGTGGACATAAACCCTGCCTCTCAATGGGAGGAGTATTGAAGAATTTGGAGCCAGTCTTTAATCCACTACAGATAGGGAATTGTAGTACTGAAGGAGCTGTTCTATTTAAAGTACGGTGGTTGGGGAGGACTTCTACTAAGGTAGCTTTCCTTTTTTTTCCAGAAAACCAAAGGCAGCGGGAAGTCATCCACATGAACAAATAAAACGCACATGCATTTTTCGAGTTCTGCTTTTGGCAGCCAATTCAAATTAAACCCTCAGCTCTTCTCTGCTCTGCTATGCCGTTAGGGATATCTCAATGGAAATATCTGAGAAACACCAGTAAGACCAACTTCTTCACTGCCCAGATAAAGAAAACTGAAAAACTCAAGTATCTATTCCTAGGTAAGTGTCTGTTCTTTGGCAGCAACTTAGTCCATGCTAGTTGGTAGCAGAATGTTTTCTTGCAGTCAGCTCATTCATAAAGATTTCCTATTTAAAGGTCAGTGCTTTTTCTACAACTCCATGTTTTCTTATTTTTACAAAGTTCTTTCTAAAGTCAGTGTTATTACATGACTTAGCATTTGAAACTTTTCTATCTTAAATTATACATACAGGCAATCCTCATTCTTCATAGATTCCACATTTGCAAATTCATGTAACTTGCTAAAATTTATTTGTAAACTCCAAATCAATACCCACAGCACTTTCAGAGACATCCACAGACGCGTGCAGGGCTGCAAACGATTTGAGTCACCCGATGGGAACATTCCTAGCTGAGTTTGAACAAAGCAATGCTCTGCCTTCTTGTATCAGCTCTTAGACTGTAAACAAGTGTCCTTCTCATGGTCTATTTAGTGCCACAGTTTTTGCAGTTTTGTGTTTTTTGTTGGTGATTTCATGGTTCAAAATGGCCTCCAAGCATAGTGCAGAAGTGCCGTCTAGTGTTCCTGTTAGAAAGCCACACCTGAAAGGGAATAAACGCTCACCCGATTGTGGAGAAGAAAATTTATTCATGATGTGGCAAGAACGGGGGCCCAACCAAAAAAGGGTGGCTGGTGCGCCAAATGATAGAATGCCACAAATCTTATACCCTAAGCCTAGCAGGCAGACCCCTCCCCTGCTTCTCCACTTGGATGCTCCAGAGGTTACAGCCTACCCGGATAATCTAACTAATTCAAACTTCCCACCGAAGGTTCCCCCTTTCGATTATGCTTTACATTTCAATGACCCTGGTTGTGAAGGATTTGATGCCAATTCCAGGCTTGTATCAGAGGTTCTCCCCTTTCCCTGCCTGTGCCATCTTGTGTGAAAGCTAAGCTTAATTTTATTCTTATTTTCCTAAACTCAAGAAGGCTATGATGTGACTTACAGAGAAAACGTGTGTATTAAACAAGCTTCCTTCAGACATGAGTTATAGTGCTGTTGATCATGTTAGAGTGCTATTGGCCTTATGAGTTTGATGTTAATGAATCAGTAATATATATTCAATTAGGCATGTTTAAACAGGAACACATAAAAACAAGGTGATGTATTGACTGACAGATAAAAGTGCTGTGACTCAAGGTTTGCAGGAGGATATTTCCAGTATTCTCTAATTCAGTGTTCAGGGTGTCTTTATAGAACACAACTACTGTGAATAGCACAAATACTGTGAATCGTCTGTATTATATATATATCATCAATAAGAATGTAAGTTCCTTGAAGACAGAGACCTCATGCAGCATCTCCAGGGATGCCATGTGTAACTGTGCAGTTCATGCGTGGCACAGGGTATCTGACTGGCTTGGGGAGGAAGTTGGACGGAAACCTGCACTTGGCCTGCCAGGCTGTGTGATGTACGACAGGGCTGTAATGTCCCATATCTTTTTCCATTGTGTACAAAGAAGGGTAGGGGTAGCCCTGAATTTACGTCAAAATTGTACACTGTGTGTGCCGGTTTGAAAGGATGTATGTACCCTAGAAATGCTATGTTTTAATCCTAATTCCATTTTGTAAAGGCAGCCATTTCTTCTAATCCTTATTTAGTACTGTATATTCAAAACTGTAATCGATCATCTCCCTGGAGATGTGACTCAATCAAGAGTGGTTGTTAAACTGCATTAGGTGGAGATGTGTCTCCACCCATTTGGGTGGGTCTTGATTAGTTTACTGGAATCCTATAGAAAAGAACGACAAGAGAGAAAGCCATGAGATTCTGAGAGAGCAGAGAATGACATAGCCACGAGAAGCAGAGAATCCACCAGCCAGGGACCTTTGGAGGTGAAGAAGGAAAATGCCTCCTGGAAAGCTTCATGAAGCAGGAAGCCAGGAGAGAAAGCTAGCAGATGATGCTGTGTTTGACATGTGCCTTTCCACTTGAGAGAGAAACCCTTAACTTCATCGGCCTGCTTGAACCAAAGTATCTTTCCCTGAATGCCTTAGATTGGGCATTTCTATAGACTTGCTTTAACTGGCACATTTCTTGGCATTAGAAATGTAAACTAGAAACTTATTAAATTCCCCTTTTTAAAAGCCTTTCTGCTTCTGGTATATTGCATTCCGGCCACTAACAAACTAGAACACTGTATAATACAG